>PVLD010029450.1:0-18060 GCA_004027595.1 Dinomys branickii
GCAGACAAAAAGAGAGAGAAGAGCTTGGTACAAGGGATGTCAGGGATTTTATTTTAGAGACCTGAATGCAGGAAACAAAAAAGGAGGACTATAAATAATGAAATTGAATAGACAGATATAATATCAAGCTGGTACCATTGTGTGGGATGGGGCTCAGGCTGGGTAAGGAATCTTTTAAGAAACCTTGTAGAATGCACCACAGAATTACTGCCTAAGGGATCAGTCCTCTGCTAGTCAAGAATTCTTCCAGAATGTGGTACCTTTTTTGTGCTATACTTACATTTCTATAGTATCAAAAAGACTGAGTAAATTCCTTCATCCTATGTTGGTCATGTCAGAGTTACAGGATGCAGCTGAGGCTGGATGCTGCTTGTTTGACCTGTTTGGTAACTGGTTACTACACCAATAGCTGCAGCAGAAAATGTGGACCAAGAAGAAGACTATAGTGTGTAGTCTACCCTATATACTCAGTCTGTGAAATGAGCATTCACAGGCTCTGCATGTACACCAAAGAAAGTTCTAGTCTTCCCAGAGAATCAATATCCAGCCATATGCCTACTATTAAGTCTCACCTCCAACCTTCCTGCACTAAGAAAGTGATAATATTTCACCTTTGTGTGTACTGGATAGCATTTTATAGACATTTACCTCTTCTAAAATTCTTGTGGTATAAAAAAAATACTTTTGGCAGACAAGAAACCTGAGGTTAGATGATGTAGAGAATGAACTGGCAAAGCCATCACTGTGCAACAGGCTATCTACAACACTGGAACTATTCTCCACATTGTCTAAAGTATGCACTAGTCAAACATGGCCCGTGAGCCTAAATAAAATTCATGAGACTGAAACACTGAACTTTTCATTTTAATTTTAACTATTTCAGTTTAATGTTGGTGGACAAATCAGCTACAAATAGGAATGTATATTAGTAGTGAATACATTGTATCCAATGTGTATTTCCCTGTGGAAGTGTAATGAAAGAAATGTTTGCTTTATTTCATGTTGCATACTTATTTACATATTTAGTTCTAAATTAAACTATTTCACATGCATTCTTCCTATCAACTCATTGCCTTTTAGTCTTAACTGTAATATAAAAATGAGGGACTTACCCAGAAATAGCACTGAATAACTAATGTAAGCTGAGGATGCAAGAATCTTCATGGGAACAGAAAAATACAAAGGGTGGCTTCTCCTCCTCCACCCACACACATTCTTGTTTTCAGTCTGCACCTAGTCATAGGACCACTTTGGGCTTACACACACAGCAAAAATTATAGTAAAATTATAGTGTGTACCTTGTAGAACAATGAATTTAAGATACAATTTGCATACTGTGAGAATTACATGCCACAGTGCCTATGTGACAAATAAATGGAAGATCTGAGAGACTGTACTTCAAATCTGAGCTCTAAGGCCAGGACTTTTTACTTCATCTTACCACTTCCTAATGCAAGTGTGGTAAGTATGTCAACTCCAAGTATATTCAATAAATGATTCACGAGCTCCTAACTTACAGTACAATTGTTATTTAAATATTTATGTGTTGTTTAGAAGGAAAGGGGCGTTTTATATCTAAAGACAGGAGTAGATCATCCATCCTGAATTGTTAGAGGATGAGGCATCTCACATTCATGTATTTTTCAGAAAAGTGAAGTATACTGTGACCTTTAAAGACTTAAGATTTTTAAAAAAGCTTTCCACTTTTGCTAGAAATATTTCTTATTTCTTACAAATATTATCCCACTTTCTTCACCAGAATCCTTTGACCAGTTTTACTTATTTATCCATTCACTTACTCATGCATTCATTTTTTCTTTTAACAAATATAAAATAAACCCCTTCCTTGTAGAAGGAAACCCTGTGCAAGGTCTGAGTCTACACTGCAAGAGTTACACTCTTAGGACACACCTGAGAGCAGTGCTGCTCCACAGAAATCCAAGGTGCACGACCAGCATAGTTTCTGGTTTTCTAGAAGCCACATATGTCTTTAAAAAGCAAAGAAAAATACATAGTTAATTTTAATAGTATATTTACATTTACTCTATCCCACTTATATTATCTCAGCATGTACTCAAAGTTTAAAGTTTATTGATTAGGTGTTTTAGATTATTTTTCATTCATTCATACTTCATGCTCACTTTATACATATAGAACTTCTCAATTCAAACCAACCATCTTTCAAGACTTAATCTTGAAAAATTACCTTAGGCTAGTGGCTTCTATATAGGAGGTCACAGTTCCAGCAAAAAAATTAATAATTAATTCCCCCTTCATGAAACAGTATTAGACACTTAAATGTTTTAACTTCATAAGTCTGTGCTTTGTAGTTTCTCACTTTTTGGTATCATTCTCAGGCACCCCCCGCACCCCAGCATTACTGTTGCAGATGCGTTTATCTCTTGCATATGCCAGTACACCCTATTTGTCATCTATTTTTCAAGACTGCTTAAGCTTCATAGGGATAATAAAATTATTTTGTGTTATCCAAAACAGTGGAAAGGCACTTTGAATAAGGACTGCAGAGAAACTTGAGTAAATAAAGGATACAAGTGTTAGTGGACAACACTTCGGACCCGGGTTTGATTTCCCGGAGCCTCTGTTTTCCAACATTCAGCCTGGGTCAGCAGTTCTCCAACTTGGTCACACCCAAGACTATCAGCTCCACTGAGGAGGGTACAAGGCAGGCATTCTGCAGGCCAGCCTCACTCAGACCTATCGAGCCTCTGTGATGATGTACAGCTGTCCCATTTTAGCAGTCCTCTGGGTGATAATGGTCATCTCCAAAGTCTGAGAACCATTATTCTAGAAAATTCATATTGCAAGATTCATTGACTAACTTGACATGAATAAATATTTCTTTATTCCTTCTAAATTCAGTGTTCTCATTAGCTGGAAAAATAACAACATTCTTCAAACTATGACATTAAAACTTACATCAGCTAACATGTATTATTTTCCTATTTCTGCAGCAGAAAGTGACCAAAAATTTAGTGGCTTAAAGAGCACAGATTTTATTTACTTACAGTTTGGGATGGCAGAACTCCCAACGGATCTTTCTATGCTACAGTAATCAAGGTGTCAGCAGAATTGTGCTCATTCTGGAGGAGATAAAGGAGAATTTGCTCCTAAAAGCCGGCCGTATGCCCTTGCTCATGCTCCTCCTAACTTCAAAGTCAGCAATATCCCACTGCATCCTGGGCAGGTCACCGCTCCGGTGCTCCTTATTTTGCCTCTCTTTTCTGCTTTACAAAGACTTTGTGATTACAGTGGACCTACATGCATGACGCAGGATAAGTAATACCCCTGCTAACATGCAGCCAATTAGCAACATGGATTCCATCTGCAATGTTAATTTTTCTTTGTCATTTAAACCAACATTCATATAAGTTAGGACAAGGACATCTTGGAGAACATTATTTGTTTGATACTAACAACCAACCACTTATGCAGTTTTTTAAAATTGTTTATTCCTCACACATTTTTAGGTTTACATCTAGATTTCTTCATTAGAATTGCAAAGGATGCGGTTTCCTTCGTTTCATCAACCTCGATACTTGTAATACTCCAGGCTCTTACAATAGACCCTCTTACCAGTACCTGTGTGAATTTAAGTGTGATAACAACAATGTAAAATCCATTACATTGTTTCACATAGTGTTTAACCTCCTTCCTGACAGTTGAAAAGTGCATATAGCCTTCATTTTTGCCTCAGAAACATGTCTTTACTTTCTTCCTCTAAAGAATGTTAGAGAGGTACAATCTAGTGTCACACTTCAGGGTTTGCACTGGTCACCTCATTGCACATCTCAACAACAAAATTATGAATGCATCCATGCAGACACACGTGCATGTATGTGACCGGTATGAACATTCAATTTCCTAGGGTCACACTACTTTGTGTTTAAATTTAAATTTTTCTTTTATATTAATGAAAGTATATTAGTAAATAAGCTACAATATTATATATTTAATCAATGCTTTTGAACTAAAAATTGCATTGGAAAGATATCTGTTTATTAAGTATTTGGGTGGAGACAGTAAATCTCTACATCCTGATTATACAAAGCTCTTTCAAATGAAAGCATTTCACAGTCGCCTCGAGGTTCCTGCCTATTAGGACATCCCTTCCTGGTATGACTGAAGTCAGGGAAAACTTTGAAAGCAAAGTGATGGTTGAGAACTTCATTGTGCTTGGTGAAAACATATCAGCTCTTCTGCAGGTCATACAAACAATGCAGCAGACACAATAAGTAGCCCACCATACATCTGTTTTTTTCTTTGAGTGAAATTGTGTATTAGGCTGTGCCAGCAGCCAGTGTATGTAGGGCGCGTAGCTCTAGCCTTACTGCAAATAGCGTGTCTGCCTGTGGGTGAGGTCATATGTTTTATGCATCACAACTATCAATAATAGACAACAAATTTCAGTCAACCATGCAAAAAGAAAGATGTAGCCAGCTTCTGATTCCTGCTAAAGGAAGCTATAATGACAGATCTTTGTCACTAGGAGAAGAGATCAAAATATAGGCAGACCAAAAAGTAGGACAAAATATGGCCAGATTTTGTTTAGAAAGTAATTAAAACAATGTCCTTAGATTTTCCTGATATTAATTAGATTTGTGTACTTTATTCATTTTGTGAATTCTTGTGATTTCTTTTCTTACTCTAGGTAAATATTCACTTTCACAACTAATTTTGTATACATGATTTGCATGTTTTTTTAGAGAACAACTATTATTCTTACAGCGAAGGAATGAGGCCAGGGTTAATGCAAAATAGAGCTAAAAAAAAAAAACAGATGACTCATCAGGGAAGTAATGAAAAAATAACATTCATAACTCCAAATGAGGGGTTCAGAACAGCCCTCACCAAAAGGGAAATGACAACCAAGCCGCTGACCTCTCAAGGGGCAGAGGCAGTACCAGCACCAACAATCTGGGCAGTACCCTCTCCTTACCCTGGAGGATCCCGGCTCCCCAAGGTTGCTTATCCAAATTTCCTGGATCTGATAGCTCAAATGCATCTTTTATACACCAAGGGTTAGTAACTGCTTCCTGAAGTAATATGCACTTTCACTCCCTTTGCAATTATTAGACCAATTCCCTGTGAATGCTCTCTTTTAGCATAACTGCTGTGGTTTCTATTTTCTGCACTTGAAACTGATTTATTTGGTGGTATGAGAACAAATCTGCATTTGTGTCCACAAATGTGTGTTCTCTCTCTGCTGTGAAGCAGGCACCATGCTGAGTTTGAAGGACACAAGATGAGAAAGACAACAGTTCTGACGTGAAGAATGCTGATGAGCTGCTGAAAGGACACCTCTTAAGTTTGTTCCCTGTAAAACCAGTCAGACCATGCTACAAGTACAGAACCGAGTATTGCCAACAAAGTACAGTAGAAGACAATGAAAGACCTGACCAGGAGAATCTTCCTCAATGCCAACAGCGTTGTGGCTTCAAAGAAGGGGATTTTATAGAGGAGAAAAAAGGAGAATGCACAGGGGCGAGGAAAACACTAAAATCCAAGCCGATCAGAAGAACCCAGAAAGACGATAGCCCAGCACAAACGAAACAACGCTGAGGTCATAATGGAGAGCGTAGCAGTGGAGGAAGGAAGCTGGGCCCTGTGTGGTGTGAGAAGAAATTGAGCTCTTTTTCTCCCAAATAGAATGGGATTCATCAAAGGGGTTAGACCAGGAAGTGACAGGGTCAGATCTGCCTTTCTAAAAATCACTGTCATAACCAGAGGAAACAATGGGAAGCTGAGTTATGAAAGGAGTCCCACTGGGCAATGAAGAAGGCTAGAGCAGGACAGTGGACAGGTGAGTGAGGGGAGGGGAAGTTTAAGTGAGATGTGTATAACACTGCTTTGAAACAGAGAAAACTGACTTCTTAAATCTTAGGTGCTATTCTTACATCCCCTCCATCTCTTGCCAGTCTTAGTGCTTACAGTAATATATTACAGGCTTCCAGACAAAGCAGTCAACTTCACATTCTTGGTCTTTCACCCTCCTCTCTTTCCAAGAACACATTAGCAGACATTCTAGCAGGAGGCTTTTCAAAGTCTACCTTTTTCAAGAAAGGAAAAACTCAAATTCATGCCATAAGGAATGAAAAGGATGAAATCATTGCAGAGCCTATAGAAATTCAAAAGCTCACTAATGCCTGCTTTGAAATCTTTATTCCCATAGGACAGAAAACTCAAAAGAAGTGGACAGATTCCTAGATATATACAAATTACCAAAGTTGAATCAGGAAGATATACAAATTCTGAACTACCCAATACCAATTAATGAGATTGAAAATGTAATTTAAAACTTACCAACAAAGAAAAGCCCAAGCCCTGATGGATTCATACTAGATTCTACAAGAAATTCATAGAAGATTTAATGCCAATACTCCTCAAACTCTTCAATGAAATTGAAAAGGAAGCAATTTTCTCTAACTCATTTCTGGAGACAAGTATTATACTGATACCAAAACCAGAGAAAGACCCAACAAAGAAAGAGAGCTAGAGACCAATCTCCCTAATGAGAATAAATGCAAAGATACTCAATAAAATTCTAGCAAATAGGATGAAGCCAATTGTAAAGAAAATAATATACCATGACCAAGTCAGATTCATTCCAGGAATGCAGGGATGGTTCAATATTCACAAATCAATACATGTTATACACCATATCAATACAGCCAGAGATAAAAACCACATGATCATCTCAATAGATGCTGAAAAAGCTTTCAACAAAGTCCAACATGCATTCATGATAAAAACTCTACAGAAAATAGAAATAGGTGGTCTTTCCCTCAATCTGATCAAAGCCATCTATGACAAAACAACAACCAACATAATACTAAATGGACAAAAACTAAAAGCTTTCACTTTAAAGTCAGGAATAAGACAAGGATGTCCACTGTCACTACTACTATTCAGTATAGTTCTGGAAGCATTAGCCAGGGCAATTAGGAGCAAGAGAGAAATAAAAGGAATAAGGACAGGAAAGGAAGAAGTAAAGTTATCATCATTCACAGATGACATGATACTCTACATGGAAGACCACAAAAACTCTACCAGAAGACTCCTTGAATTAATCAACAAATTCAGTAGTGTAGCTGGATACAAAGTCAACACTCAAAAATCAATAGCATTCCTGTACACAAACAACAAACACAGAGAGAGAAATTAAGGAAACCATACCTTTCTCAATAGCACCCAAGAAACTGAAATATTTAGGAAAAGAAGTAAAAAATCTATTCAATGAAAACTACAGTAGTCTGAAAAGAGAGACTGATGAGGATTTCAGTAGATGGAAAAATATCCCTTGCTCATGGATAAGAAGAACCCAACATTGTGAAAATGGCTATACTGTCAAAATTGTTGTACAGATTCAATGCAATTCCCATTAACATACCATTAGCATACCTCACAGATCTAGAGAAAACATTCCTAAAATTCATCTGCAACCAGAAGAGAACCAGAATAGCAAAAGCAATCCTGGGCACCAAAGACAGGTCAGATAGAATCAGAATCCCTGAGCTGAAACTTAAGCTACTGTGATAAAATCACCCTGGTACTGCTAAAAAACAGACCTGAGGATCAATGGAACAGACTGGAAGAAACACATTCAGCCACCTAATCTAGACAAAGGGGCCAAATAAACTCACTGGAAGACAGGTATCGTCTTTAATAAATGGTGCTGGAAAATTTGATTTGCCACCTGCCAAAGACTGAAAATAGACCCAAGTCTATCACCATGCACCAAACTCAAGTCAAAATGGATCACAGGTCTCAATATTAAAACAGAAACACTAAATCAACTGGAAGAGAAAGTGGGTGGAAATCTTGAAGATGTAGGGGTAGGCAGAGAGTTCATGAACAAAAACCAAACCACACGGGAAATACTTCAAAGAATCAACAACTGCGATCTCATCTTGCTGAAAAGTTTTTGCACCTGTAAAGAAATCACCAGGAGAGTAAAAAGAAAACCCACAAATTGGGAAAAAATTTAGCTGACTATCCCTCAGACAAAGGTCTTCTATCTAGAACATTTAAAGAATTGAAAAACATCAGGCTCCCAAAATTCAAAGTCCCAATCCTAAAATGGGCATCTGAGATACACACTTCTCAGATAAAAAACACAAATGGCAAATAAATACATAAGAAAATGTTCAACATCATTAGTCCTTCAAGAAATGCAAAATAAAACATCACTGAAATTTCATCACGGCCCAGTAAGAATGGCTAGCATTAAGAACTCAACCAACAACAAATGCTGACAAGGCTGTGGAGAAATAGGAACGCTTCTCCACTGCTGGTGGGAATGCAGACTGGTGAAACTACTGTGAAAATAAGTCTGGAGATTCCTCAGAAAACTATGTCTACAGCCTCCATTCAACCCAGCTATTCCTCTTCTGGGTATTTTCCCAGATGTAGTGAAAACATATCACAGCGATATATGTGCACCCATTTTATAGCAGCACAACGTGTAACAGTTAAATCGTGGAAGCAACCCAAATGTCCATCCACTGAGGAATGGGTAATAAGTTGTGGTATTTTTATATGATAGAATATTATTCAGTTATAAAGAAAGACAAACTTGAGGCTTTTACAGGTAAATTTTCACAACTAGAGACGATACTCATAAGTGAAATAAATCAGACCTGCATGTGTAAGCAACATATTGTCTCACTAGTGTAAGAACCTGAAAGAGTGAATAAAAATTAGGAGGTATGATAGACATTGTGAAACAAAAGGAAACTGCTCAAAAGTAAAGAGCAACTGGGATGTGGGAAAAGAGAAAAGAAAGAGGAAATTATGCACATATGTATACACAGGATAGCTAACATAGTCGTACTACTGCCTTCTATCACTTTATTGAAAGGATCAGTTAATGATTAATTATTTGATCAACATTGCATGTCTGTATTTGTTTTCCTGAGTAACCACTTTGAAGATATCAATACGTAATACAACAACTATTGTTAATTTCCTATCATCTTGTCTGTATTTCAATATTGCTTATATTGTTCCTGTGCTGTTCTGTAAATGGATGTCTGTTAATATGTTTTCATTCTTTTGTTTTTAAAATTTTAAAAAAGATCAAAGTCTATCTTTTTCAGTCAATCTCTTTTCAGATAATTACATCATTTTGACTCTGAGCACTAACTCCCTCCAGAGCTCAAGATCTATTTTGGAAAGCTTGAGAACCAAGTCTTTGGGAGATTTCCAAGTGACTTCCTGGAAGAGAAGACCCAAAGCCAGATAATGTGCAATGGGGTTGAGCCTGGCACTGTCACCATGCCCATTCTCTAAGCCTCATTTTCCTAGTCTATAAAATGGGGATTCCAATACCTACCTCACATGGGTGACTTCCTAGAAGGTAGCGGTGACATCCACCCAATGACTAACATGAGCCGAGAAACCTTCAATACAAGGTGCCTGAGGAGAGAGACCAGTCTCCTGTATTCACCACTTTATATTTATTGACAGCCTGGCTCACTCAGGTTAACAGTTTCTTCTTTTCACTTACTTTTTACTTACTCTTCAAGAACCTCATGAGCATTTATAGAATTTTCATGGAAAAAGGAAACCTTGAAAAAGAGTCACTAATGAATTCTTTATGCTACACTTGTATCATCATTTGCAGTTTCCCAAAACCCTTTACCTTTCTGAGTAGATTGACTCTTTGGAGATGCCATGGCATGCTTATATCTACACCATGCAAGAGAAAACAGATCGAAAGGCAGGTGTAACGTGAGGATGTTCACAAGGCTAGAATAACAGACCTGGGACTGGAATCAGATGTGTCCAGCTGTAACATTCACTGCATTTTGAGCCATCACAGAGGTGAACATGTCCTTTCCCTATGCCAAGAGGCCTTGTGGAGGGTGAGGAGGTGTGCTGAGAACTGTACCCAAGCTAATGAAGGACAGACCATAGGGCAGAATGCTGAGTCCCTGCACAGTCTCAAGGTGGGACATTTATCTCCATGTGTTCTCCAAATCTGGAGACCTCCTTGCTTGCAGACTTTTCTTCTTAGTCCTTGGTCCTTGAACTACAGTAGACTTTGCTACTTCATTGCATTGTATTCCTTCCCTTTTTCTCTCTCTAGGAAACATCTTGTCATTTCATGATCATTCTAGCTCTACTTTCACTTATGAAGCAACTGACCTGAAATGTCTCCTTTTTTCTCTCTCTCTCAATATCCCCAGCCCTACCCTTCTATGTGCCTGCCCTAGCTGGAAGGGAAGTAAGCAGCCGTGCCTGCATGATGCCACACAAGGAATTAAACAAAAACAGTTTTCCTTCTACTTAAGGCAAAGCACTTTAATTATTTTGGGATAAGGCAAATGCCAAAGGCAAAACTATACTGACAGAAGCTGGAATAGACACCAGCCTCTGCCCGCACTGGACAGTTGTTTGCACACCAAGGACATAGGGTTTGTGAGACAGGCAGCATTTGGCTCCAAGCCAGTGTTAGGGCCTCTTCTTGACTCTGTGACCCTGTTCAAGAAGCCCTTTTCCCTCCTAGAAAAGCTTTGCTGCTCCTGACATAGTGAAATGTGCTTTCCTCCCTGAGGGACTAGAAAAGTCACATAAATGCATATAGTTCCTTTCTGCTCTGGCCTCCATGAAGCTCACAAGATTGTCTAGGGCTCCAACACCATAACATCTGCACCAGTTCTAAGTTATCTTAGTTTCTTCATCTTCTCACTAACCCGTATTTTCCATGCCTTTCACTTTTTAATTTCGATTTTCTTTCCCCTTTTAATGCATGAGTATGCCATGCCATATGTGGAGGAGGACGTTCTTTAGTTAATCTTTCAATGTATTGCCTTATGTATAACCTAGCCTAGGTTGTTGTGTTTTGGAGGAAGTCTAACAAAAGCTTTGTAAGCCCTGGCACCAACACTAAATGTTTTGCTGTGTTATGTAGAAAAGGAATGGTGACATGGTGGCTATCTAGTCAGGTCTCATGCCTGTGGTAATTGAGTTGTATTGTTCTTGCTAAAATGATTGATATTCACCCAGTAGCCCAGTTGCCTCTTTTGTTTTATCTCAATAAAAGGTTACAGAAAAGGTGATTTGGGGCTGCAGACAAGAGAACTGTAAGCCCCCTGATCCCAGAACATTGTCTCTCTTGTATTTCTTTTTCTTCTTACTTTTTTATTCATCTGTGGCTACCTTGTTTTTGGGACCTGTTCACCCTGGACAGAAACGGATAATAAACCAACATCCATATTTTTTTTGAATCATATAAATGCAAACAGTAAAAAATAAGTAACCTCTCTGTGGCTTTGTGTATACATTTATATGCTACAAATGTTAGGACCTATCATCTAATGAGGCTCCACCGAGGTTAAAATACAGATAGGTTTCAGCAGAGTCTTACACAGAGAAGGTGCCTATTAACAGTGTGCATTCAGAGTCCTCCCTAATTGGAATCAGTTTGGCTGCACTGCACAGCCACTGAAAACGTTTTGAATCAGATGTGTCAGGACCGAAGTGCAGGAGCACTTCGCCAAGTCTCTAATACCGCCCCCCCCCCATCATAGGCATCAGTGCAGTTGTGTTACACTCTTCTGGGCTTCCTCATCCTCCACGGAGAGTCATACAGCTTTCTGCAGTGTTTGTGTTCAATTGGTCTTGACATTGGGCACATTCTTAGCTCCTGGAAGCCTATTTTTCTCTAATTCACTTATATATAGAAATGAAATCATAATATTTTCCTTTTAGGATCTAGTGAAGGTAAAGTGAAATGAACCATGTAGACTGTGTGTATCACACCATGTGTTCAAAGCTGCACTCACTGACCAGCAACTTCCCATTTCTTCCACCCCTCAGTCCCTGGAAAACACTGTAGATTTCTGTTTCCACAGTGAGCTTGACAATTACACAGATGTCATACAAGTGGAAGGAATTATGCAATATTTCTCCTTCTGTGTCTGACTTACATCATTTAACATAACACCTTTAAGGTTCATTCATGTTGTCATAAATGACAAGTTTTTTTCTATTTCAAAGCTAAATAATAGTTCAGCAGCATGTGCACATGCATGTGTGCATGTGTGACATTCTCTAGCCATTTATCTGTTGGGGAACATGAATTGTTTCTATATTTTAGCTACTGCAAACACAGCTGAATGAATACTGGAACACAGACAAATGAAGACTTCATCACAAAAGTAAAAACCATGGGTAAATGGAAGTTGCACTTAGGAAAAAAAAAAAAAAAAACCCTTTCCGGGCAAGCAGAGGAATGTGTCCACATTGGTTTACTCCATCCTATAGCTCTGTGCCCCCTGAAACACAAAATATTATACAGTACAGGAATTGTCATACCTTGAGGGCTTTGGAGTCAAAACAGATCTGGGCTGCAATCCCAGGTTTGGCCTTGTTCATATAAAAAACATTGTTTTTCTAAGGAGTACCTACCACCTAACTTAAGAAAGAGGTAAGAAACTCACTACTTCAGTCATGAATTTCAAACTAGGTTTTGACTCAAATGACAAGCACTTACTCATCAAAGAATCAGAGATATTTTCTTGTCAATGTGATATAATTATCAAGGCAAGTAGTATATCTAGCATTCACTTTAGTTATACAGAGAATTTAATACTGAGTTGGAATGTATGTTTTTTGACCAGAAAGGGACTGGCCTATTTTGCAACTTTCTTATGCATTCATCTGATTTATTTCTATCCCTGAAACAACCACATTTTTTCTCTTTCAAAAAAATTAAATTTATTACATGCAAAACTGTTTCAAATGTGAGCCACTCCATCACATCAGAGAATCTAAAGGATATATAAATTTCTGTTTCTGTAGATTGTTTGTAGGGACTCTCATGTTACATATTCCTTGGATTTTTAGGAGATTTGCATTATCTTCACACCCCCAAAACTCAGTGTGATGTGTTCCAAATTTTGCTAGTCATACCAGGAAAAAAATATATAGTACGTCATACACCGTGATAAACTACCCTGTGTGGGTTGGATAAATTAAACACTTTAAGCTTTCAGTCTCCCTAATGATTTGGAAATGAAGCAGCTGTGATTTATGGCTCGATCTGATAGGCTAGATCTGAAGTTTACACTTTGAAAAATGCCATATTTAAATTTCCCTATAAATAAAAAATCATATTACTCTAAAAATCCAGCTAAGATGAGTATGTAATAAATTAGAGATCCTCATACTTGGCGAAGAAATCTTCAAGACTGATGAGCTTCTACCTTGGAAAAAGGGACAGAGTGAACCAGACCCAGGTCTGTGTCTTTGCTACCACCTGCTCACTGGTTATTGCTCCTTCTCGGCCAGTCATTTAGTGCCAGTCCTGAGGTCCACTGTCAGACCTGCGTTCTTTCAGTTGATCTTTCAGATCAATTTTCTGAAATCTTTATACCGATATCAATCTTGCTTCCTTGTGCTTATTTATTATTTGTCTGAATGACAAGGCAGCAGTTGGGTTCTGCTCACTTTCCCTCACAATAACAGGACGGATGAGAAAACAAAGCACCATGTGGGGGAAAAGACCCTTGAAGAGATGTTAGCTGATGTAGGGACGTTTAGCCTCTTCCTCTGTCCACCTGATATAAAAACATCCTTACCTTCTCTGGGATCTTCATATGGGAGAATGTTGGCTGATTTGATTCATAAATCTTCTCCTTTCAGTGACAATTAAATAGCTCAATGATCCTGTAGTCCATTGCTTACAGTGTGGCAAACCTAAATTAGATTCTTTAACAGTTCCAAATTCTCTCTGAGTCCTTAATATGGAGGCAAATGTCCCTACTATGCAGGATCGCTATGAAGATTAGACAAAACAATGTATGCATAATGCTTAGAGCAATTCGTGGTGCATGGTAAGCACTCAACAAATAGTAGTTGTAGTTATTATTTTTATAATTAGGACTATTGGCATTGTCATTATTCTGCTAAACCATAACCAGGCACTAAGGGGGAGAACTAATGCCAGAAGTTTCAGAGAAAATGTGGCACCAGTGAAGGACTGCTTTTCCTGCTTCCTGCTCCCTGCATAGACATGGCAGGGGGCTAGCAGGTGGCAAAAGCAAATGAGCAGACAGTCAAGTCTTCACACCACTCTGGCCTCACTGGTCGCTACTTTGGGACTCACAGACATGGCTGTTAATTCCAGTTCTGCCACTTAGGAGGTCTTGGGGTTAGGCAAGTCATGTAATATTGTGAAACTAATTATTTACATCTCCAAAGTGAAACAGTGATCCTTACTTTTTATGGTGGTAGTGGAAATGAAGCAAAACTGGGTTTGAAGCATTTAACTCTTTTATCTGTCCTATAGTAAGTTGTCTAAAATAAACTATAAAATATTAGCATGATTGATTTTTCTGGCACAGCTTCCTGTCCTCACTAAACTCAAAGCTACTCAGCTCCTGGTGCTTGCAGATCTCCCCGGTCCCCCGTCACCTACTCCTGCCTTCCTCGGCCATCTCACTTGACAGCTCCTGCTAGCTTGCTCTCCTTCCATTTGCTCTGCTCAGGTTTTACGGAAGTCCTCAGCCGGCTGAGAGGAGCCCTTGCTTCATTTATGATTCATGAGGCACTGAGTATACAGATGGCACTATATAAATGTTTAATAATCACCATATGCTTTCCCTAGAAATTCTGTCACTCAACAAGGAATACTGACTGAAGGCTTCTTGTATGGAGGCGGCTCAAAGGCAGCCCTCATTCTCTGGGAGCCCTTTGCTGGCTGCAAGTGCTCTGTAAGACTTGAGGACAGTGACTGATTGCAGGATGAGAGGGGGTGGGTTTAAGAGATCACCACATTTGGGAACTGGAAAAAAAAGGGCCTCCTATGCTGGATATTACTGTTCTGTGTCAAAGCTCAATCAGTGCTGTAAAATCCCAGTGCCTGTATTAATTATTCTATTACAGAGCGTCATTGTAAGTGAGTGAGTGACCATGAGATTTTCAGCTGGGTCCACTTCCACTGTGATCTCCCTTCTCCCGGCTGCCTCCTGAAAGTGTTTTGCAGCAGCTCTGTCTCTGAGGCTCTGTGCTTTGAATGGGAATGCATATGGAATGGGCGGAGGCAGCAGCTCACTGGACAAGTGGGAATCATGATTGTCTGGTCTTCTGACAGTTGTCGATGCGCTCTCCTGACCTGTAAATGTCGCAGCTGACTGATTACAGTAATTGATTGAGTAAACATTTGTCAATAGTCTTCTAATGAAAGAGAAGTGAAGAGGAGAGATTGCCAGAGCAGCCAGGAGCTAGAATTACTTGATGAAGAAGCACTGACCCACAGTATGACTTCTGTATCCCTATCTGTAACATGAAAATGCATTTGGTCAGCACTTTGGTGTTCCTACTGTGTGCTGAGCCAGAGCTCTAGCGTGTGTCTAGTGGTTTATGCATGGAATACGACCTTGAGATGTGGTCTGTGTGTCCTGTGCAGAGGATATGCATCATTCTTTTGTGAAAACTGGAAGTAGATTGTCAACACTTAAAATCAGGTTATTTCACATTAAAATACACTTACAGCATATCTTGAAAAAATGACTATTTGGCAGCACTGGACCAGCATTTCTGCAGGTGAATTGCTGCCCAGCCTGGGACAGGGGTTGCTCCTGGAAGTGAGGCCTGTCCTTGCGGTTCACTCCTGGCCCCACCACCCCCTGCCATACCGGTTATTTCATTCTGTAGCATTCATTCTGAGAGCCCTGCAGGACTTCGAGCTTGCTCTCCCATTAGGTTCTGAAGACACAAATATGAAAAAAATGTCGTTCCAGGCTCCACATTGAAAATATTCATGTCCTGTAATTCTTTACTGTAACAAATATTAAATATCTGGCAAATAAGGAAAATCAGGCGTTCTCATCTATTAAATAGTCCAGATAGTAAAGTGTTATTATATCAATCAGAATGACTATCGTACAAATACAACCACCTAAAACATCATTACATTACCCTGTCTCCAATGGTACCTGGACTATGGCTGGAGGAGGCCCACACTTGCAAGCTGAGGACACCATATGGTTTTCAGTTGTATCACCTATTTCTTGTGACCTAGTGTGAACTGTTCCCCTCTAGCAATCTTACTCCTCAGGCACCAATAGGGCAGGAGGTTGGTATGCCAGATGCAGTAAACTATGGTCACTGGTTGCTACCAATAAATGTGATTGGAATACAGCTGTACCCACTGAGAATGTGAACTGCCTTTCTCAGTGCAGGCACCAGGCCACCTAGCTCAGAGCAAACCTGAAACTGAAAGTCTTTCTATAAGCCTCGCAAGCAAATTCTGCAGGAAACAGGATTTGTGTCTGGTGCACTGCGTGATGGCCCTGATGAGAGGCAGTGCATAAATTATGAATCGCTTTTTATCAGAGAAAACCCTTTGGGCAAGAAAGACTGAACTGGCTTTTAAGGGAAGAAGAGAAAGAGTTACCCTGTGGGGTCCTCAGAATGACAGTGGCCCCAAGAGGCAGCTCTCTGATGGCTTCCTGGCCAGTGCTCAGCCTTCTGCTTCTGATGATGCAATCCAGATGGACTCCTGCCCACCGGTCACTGCATATGGCATCCTGATGATTGTTCCCAGGGCACCAGTATTTCTTCTCCTGTGGGTCTTCTTTCAGTGGCTTAGGACTCATGGGTACAACCAAAACTGAAATTGCAGAACTCATAGAGTTTAGGCAAAAACTTAGGATTTTGCTTTGTTCTGTTTTGTTTTTGGGGGGTGGTGGTTTTTCTTCAATGACTTAGAGCTCATGAGCACAGCAAAGACTGATCATGTAAAATTCATAAGGCTTAGGAAAAAGGATTTTTTTTTTTTTTTTTGCTTTAGGGTTTTTTTTTTTGTTCGTTTCTGCCTCCAATTGCTCTTTTACAAGTACTCAGGGGTGACTATCTTTCTTCTGTCACTGGGGGAAAATCCAGATCATCTCATGGCTTTTCTAGTCACTCTTGTAAGTCCCAAACGAAGAGTCTCCATTCAGAAATGATAAGACCCAGCCCAACACGTGAATCAAACTTAAGGAAGGATAAGAATTTCCTTTCTCCACTCATCCTGGCAAATACAGCCCGTGTCTCATCTTTTTCATTTGCTGCCATCTCCACTGGCTACTGTTTCAAATGCTTCTTCCCATTCAACAAGGGAGTGGAAAAGGCACCAAAGAGAGGGAAAGGAAATAAGCAAATCCCCACTGAGCTGGCTCTGTGATAAAATGGCTCTACTCTCCTTAGGCCCAGGAGAAAAGCCCCATTGAATGACCATTTTTTAGGAGACCAGTTCAAGCTGGGAGAAGTGCCTTTGCTGAGGCCACCAACTGCAACCTCAGTCACAGGGAACCCAAAGTCATTCAAGTGCAGGGACAGATTGCTATGTGTATTTGCACTCTACCCCAGGACTCCTCACACACACCTGGGGAATCCCATGAGCAGACAGCAAGGAACCTGAGGTCAGTTCTCTCTCCGATGAACACTCTGGGCCTATAAACCACCCCTGCATTCTTTCCCTAATATAGTTTCTGGAGACATGGATTCACCTCTCTTCCCTGCTGCCCCAAAGCAGCTCCCAGCCCTCCTCTCTTTCTCTCTAGAGTCACCTACAGGGAGCCAGGCATCTATCCACTCCTCCTCTGAGCCCCTGGATCCACACTTCAAGCTGTCAATGGTATCATGGAAGCACCTCTCTCATTTAGCCAGAAGGAAGGAACCCACTTGCCTCAGTAGGATGTAAGAGACTTTGACAGCTCCCTCCCAGAGTCCTCCTCATGGAATCTTCCCCAGATAATTTTATAATCCACTTGGGAAAGAGGGACATTTTCAATGAATAAGTCTGGCTCTTGAAGATATCCTTTAATGTCTATGTTAAGAGATATGATACCTAATAAGTCTTCAGCTTTATAGTGAAATTTTCCAATAATCCAGTATTCAATTATGTTATCACTGTGTCTTCTTCAGGATTGTTCTTTTTTTTTTTTTTATTTTAGAAACATAAAAGTACAAAAACATATTGACAAACAGACACCCATTATCATAGAAAATAATACAATCACAACTAATCTATAAACAAGGTGATATGGT
>PVLD010029451.1:0-18063 GCA_004027595.1 Dinomys branickii
GGGACTTTCCCACGTCTCGCCCCGGCAGCCTGGTCCGCCCTACCACATCTCCCCCGGCATCTCAGAGAAATACGCCCAGTCTAAACTTCCCAGCCGAGGTCCCGGCATTCACGCTCGCCAAGTCTGTCTCGAGCTGGTGGTGTTTATTAAGGAGGTTCGCTCCCTTGCTGCTCACCTGGTCGCCATCTTCCCCGGATCCTCTACATTGCTCTTTTCATGCCATTTTCCTCCCTTCTCTCCCCTCTCCCTCCATCCCTTGATCATCTTCCCATTTGAGAAGGACTTTATCTGATCTTTTATCTCTTTATTTATTTCAGTAGCATTTATACTTGTTATATTAGAATGTTGATCATACTCTGTCTTACTATTTTATTCCTGATTGCTTCCTCTTCTTTCTGCTTTTGTTTTTCTTATACAGACATTGGTTTACATTTATTTAATCATTTAAATTTGAAGTTACCCTTCAGTTTTTATTTCTCAAAATATTACTTTTTGTCAAAAATTCTTATTTAAATTATAACTCGTTATGTTGTTAAGATAGATTGTACCAGTTACCTCATGACAATCTTGCTAGGCAGGCGCTTATTCCACTGAGCTATATCCCCAGCCCCCTCATGACAATCTTTATAAGTGGAATACACACACACACACACACACACACACACACATATATATATATATTCCAAAGTAGAATACTTGGCAGCAAAGCAGCACACTGTTAATTATTTTACATCAATATCTAGGATGGTGAATACTCACTGAACAGATGGAACAAGAGAATTGTGGCATGCTTTCATATTTCTTTTAATCCAAATCCTTTATTTAGCCTAAATGATATTGTTACCTTATTTGTGTATGGTCATAGACAGTTTAAATGATTCTATAATTATTCTCTGTTGTGTATGTAGGTTTTTCTCAATCAGAAAAATTTTCCTTTTTCTGTAATACACCTCAGTCCTTCATTTGCTTCGATTTATTTTGCAAAACATAAATCAAACATTGATTTATGGATCTTTATTATGGATCTTTATTATCTGGATCTTTATTATCTTACCGCCATCACTGTGTTCTCTTTTCATAGTTTAAAGATCATAAAACTTTTCCTCCAAGGGCTCAGAGAGTAAATAGTTTAGGCTTTGTGGTTATAGAGAGTCTGTTTCAACAACTACATTTGCCAGTGTAGCATGAGTCAGCCGCAGACAATCCTTAAACTAATAGCTATGGTTGTACTCCAATAAGATCTTATTTACAAAAACAGGGAACTGAATTTACCTTAGGTGCTATAACTGGTGACCCCAGTCTGATCTATTAGCTTGTATTTTCCTTTGTATGTTTCAGTTATTCTTTAGTGAGATTTTTTGCATGTTGATGATTTTTAACTTCTTATGATAATTTTTATTATAATCTGAATTATTATGTTTTCCATTGATATCCTTAGAAAATTTTAATAAGCTTTTTTCTATTTTTTATTTTTATTTTTTCCACTCTCAGCATAATTTGCTGTTTAACATTGCTTGCTTTAATGTAAGAGTCAGTACTTATGTCCTACTGAAAAAAACCAAAAGTGTTCTAAGATCTGTCATTTCCCAAAATGTTAAGCACATTTTCACATAGTGAAAATATATTTTTTTTGTTTTTCTAGTATATTATCTGGAATAATATGAGGAGACCAATTCACAACCACATTTGTCAACAATTGGAGCTCAGGATCCTCTCAAAGTCTCTTGGGAAAATCCCATATTAAGTTTCCATACAGGAGGAATTATTATCCATGTTTAGCATTAGCCCAAAAGTCCAACAAGCATTAAAACCATGTGAGTCTTTTGGATTATGGGGAATCTGTTCTTCCCCCACTGACTGCTACTTCAATACTCAGAACCAATGGAATCAATGGAAAATTAGTAAAGCCATCATGGACTTCCACCATGGATCTTTCTGAGTTGATATCTCTGTAGGATTATATATATATATATATATATATATATATATATATATATATGGAAAATTTGTTAGCCAATAAACTTGGAGAGGCTTCTATGAGAAAATTCTATTTAGCATACATAGATGCTGACCTAGGAGTCAAGGGGAAGGTGAAGCCATAGTACCTACTCTCAGTCATGCACATAGTTAAAAGTGTGTTGCCAGTTCATCACAATTCTCAAGTGGGTTCCATGGATTCATTGTTAGCTAACTCTCTGCCTAGATTCTGACAAAGGCTCATCAGTAATTGGGTTTGGTCAATGCTTGCCCATATCCTCTTGGTACTCTATTTTCTTCATACACAAACACCTGAGACTTCAAGTGCCGCCTAAGGACTTCTATGGCTGTGTGAGCGTGATTGATCTCTGTGTAAGGAAAGCCAAGAGTGTCTTCTCTGTGTGTCTGGCGGACAGCACCTCCATCCTTGTGACTCCAGGTTGGGACAGCTCTTGAGGGCATTCTATATCAGACATGGGGTTTTCCTGAGAAAGTAAATCTAAGTTTACTTTTCCAGGAAAAAGCCCAGAGATAACATGTTTATTCACACATTTTGTATAGACTTTCTTCCTTTCTCTATTTTTCTGTACTCTCTCATGCAAAAACAATGGTACATGGCCCTTTTAGTGACCCTTTCAGGCATTTTCCTATAAATTTAAAGTGATCCACACCATATATGCACCTCTAGATGCCTCTCTCTCTCTCTCCCTGTCTCTCTCTCCATCTTCTTCTTCCTCATAGTTTTGTGTTACATGACTCAAAGACACAACTCTCAATTTACTGTCATCCCTACTGAGGATTTGTGTTAATCTTGAATTTACTCCGCATTGTGAGAACATTCCGAGTTTTCACTTTCCATCCGAAGGACCAGGGACTACCCAGCTTAAGTTTCACCAGGATGCCAGGGAGAACCTGGGCAGGGGGTGTCTCCAGTACCAGATCAATGATCAAGCAGGTGTAGACAGAGCAAAGATAGGACAAGAACCTCAAGGGCATCTGCTCCTACAGTCAGGTTTCCTGTGTAAGCAATACCTGGGCACAGATCATACATCAAAGCATTAGGTCATATACCAGGTAAAAGAAGTATCTCACAAATGCCGTTATCTTAGTTACTTTTTTCGTATTGGAGCACAATACCAACATCTACAATTTAAAAGTAAAAGTGTTCATTTTGTCTCACAGTTTTAGTCCACTGTCAGTAGATGCCAAGACAGAAACAGCAATGGTGAAAAGGTGTGGTGAAGGAAAGGTGTTCCCATCACTGTGGCCATAAGGCAGAGAGGGAGACAGAGACAGAGACAGGGAGACAGAGAGAGAGAGACAGAGACAGAGAGAGACAGAGACAGAGAGAGAGAGAGAGATGGAGACACATACAGAGACAGAGACAGTGAAATAGAGACAGAGGAGAGGAGCCAGGAAAGGAGATATACTGTTCCAGGTCAGGACCCCAATCACTCACCTCTGCCCATCAGATCTCACCTTCCAACAGCACATTCAGCTGATATACTCACTAACGGGTGATTCCACTGCTGCATACAACATCCTCATGATCCAGTCACGTTCCCAAAAAACCCACCTTTGAACTCAAGAGACTTTGGGGTCCTTAATCCCAACCATAAGAGACACACTGTAAACAAATGCCATATCCAACCGCCTTTCATTTCCACTTAGGATAGCATTGTTAAACACTTAGCAACTAATTTAGCTAGAGGATCTCCATAAATCCCACTAGTGCTTCCTAGCATTAATTCTCAAACAAACAATTTGCGCTCAAACTCTCCTCTCATAGTCAATTTCTGGGGGAGTCAAGATAAGACACCAAAACCAGCTGCTATCTTTATTACTGTTTATAGTGGTATGTCTCATATCTTGCTTTGATTTTGTAGGCATTTTCATTAATAACATCTGGTTTGATAATAAAACACTATGTTCATTCTAGAATATGTTGGAAAGACCTAGCTGGTGCTTCGGTTTAGTGGGGTGCTTCTCTTCTTGCTCTCTTGTTTGTATTTTTCCTAACTAGGTTAGAGATAAAGTGAAAGAGATTATGTCAGGGACAGTTACTCTAATTCCTTTTTTATTTAGCATAATGGTATTGTATGTGTACAAAAGTTTTACTAAATATACTTCGGCATAACTTGACAACCTGGAGAATCTTGCAGAGTATGATCTGGTAGAGTATGACTATTCCCAACTTCTAAAAAGAAGATTAAAAGTTTTACCTCAATTTTAGAGATAGTAAAACAGACAAGGCACAGCTTTCTAAGTAGAAGGCATTTCAAAAGCCTTGACCTTACTGGTTTGTTTCTGCATTTTAAAAACTATCTTTTCTGTGACCATGTAAAATTCTCAGATGACAGGTTAATGCTACCTCACTGGCAACTTGAAAAGGAGCAGTTTTAAAACCTGCATTGTAATAATGGGAGCTGTTCGTTTTTTTCAGCCTATGACTAATTCAAAACCAATTGAAATCTCCCAAAGAGAGCATACTGAAGTGGGAAGCAATCTTCCCGGCCGGAGAGTAAGGCCATGATACAGGTTAAGTCAATTAGGTGATTATGCTGACAGGCAAACAGACTCCTGCAATAAGAAAAACCCAAACTGGAATGGGGACACGGAGCTGATCATCCCACAGATGTATTACTCGATCAAACCCCTTTAGTAGTCCACGTTCCTACAAAATAAGCTAGCTATGATGCAGGTACTGATTGTAATCAAGGCTGGTATATTTGTGCATCTATTTCTCAGTCAACAAACATTAACAAAATCTTGATGACACTTAAAGGCACTCTTGATGCACTGGAGAACACAGACAGAAAATATTGTACACCATTGTCTTGAGCAGCCTGGAGTAGTTTTTTTTTTTTTTAGATATTAACCCAGTGACTCCCATGTATGTTGATATGGCACTATGTGTACTCCTCCTAACAGTTGAGCATGATGTAAACATGTACACAAGTAAAACATTACAACTAAAGTTCTGTCCTTAACAAGATATATGGAAAAGAATGAGAAAAACTGACTCTATCAACATAAATGTGTGATGACTCATATGATCTCCTGTGAATGAGACCATTCCCAAAGGCTACAAAAAGTGGTGAAATATCAACTGATTTGGGAAATCAGATCACTTGACTTGCTGCTCCAGAAAAGACAGTTTTCAGAGCTCATGTCAGAGTTTCCACCTACACTTACAAGTCCATAGCAAGTAGTCTTGAAAGCTAGAGTTTCCAGAAAAAGAAAATAATTTTCATGGACCTCCCCAAGCTAAGTGTTTCTATGTAGGAAGTAACATTTGGAAGGAGTAATTAAGTAATAATTCATTCCCAAGGACCTGTGGGGATATGGTAGAAGGCCAACGTCTCCACACTGGAGGTGTTAGGTGATCTCATACTAGAGGAGATAAAAGAAAGCAAAACGCAAGGAGTTAAAGACTAGCACCTCCCTCCCTATCTTGGGGATCACAAACCTCAGGTGGTCAAGAGTTGAGATACCCTGATGAGCATGCTGGAGTTCCCTCTCCCGGTGCCACAAGAATGCATAAACACTGTACTATGCCCACACACTCTTAGCAAGAAGGTGATACAGTTGAATAGAACACTGGGCATGAAAAGGAAACCGCAATGACTGAGTGGTTTACTAAAAGAGAAAGAACTCAGGTTTTAAATGAGTGACATAGTTTTAATCAACAAGATCAAGCATTTTCCACCAAGAGAAGCCCTGTTGTTCAAAAGCATAAGAGATGAGTTATAGAACATAAAGATAGTTGCATCCACTTAAAGATAAGAGATGTGTTACTTAAAAATCAAAATAGCATGTCAGAAATATTGGTAAAACAAGTAGCTCTTTAATGGTACTGGGGCAAGGAAATTGTTAAGTAATTGAATTCTTGGCCAAACAAAATATCACTCTCTTTGAGTTCATTAGAGCACAGGAATGTTTGGAACCATAGAGATAGACAGGAAACACACTTCAAGCTGAGAATGTGCTCCAAACCACAAATCAGAGAACAGCATTCACTTGTGCTGAATCAGATAGAGAATACTTTTTTTGGAGATGGCACATGGCAGAGGGGCAACAGTTCATGACAGCAGAACACAGCAAAAGCAAGAAGTGAGTGGCAAGAGAGACAGACAGACAAACCTTGGTCCCTTATATTGTGTGCAGGGTACCCGTTGCACTCACACATCTAATCTCAGCATTGCACTACAAATCAATCACACACTCTAGATTCTGCTACCTCAGATAAAGCCCCACTCCCCATAAGTTCATGAGGCTTTGTGGGGATATCCAGATGCAAACTGTACAGGGACTATTAGGAGACCAGGGGGAGGGTAAAGAGAAGATATCAGAAGAGGGTTGAGCACCACATGTGTGGTTCATGCCTGTAATCCCAGGGTTTCAGAAGCTGAAGCGGGAGGATCACCCAGAGCTCCAGCCTAGCCTAGGTTACGTAGTGAATGACCAGACTGAACTACATAATGAGACACTATCTTAAAAAAAATCAAGAGGTTGAATATAATCAAAGCATAATACATGCATGTATGGAAATTTCACAGTGAAATCCATTAATTTGTCTAATTAACAATTATATAAAGTAAATAAATGAGATAACTCTCAAACATGGCCTATTCTTTATAACTGACCCATATGACCAGCATCCTGTATTCTGCGGAATGACAGTGTAAAGGTCAGAAATGCATGAGGTAAAATAAGCCAAAACCATAGCCAAGCCCTGGGACATCAAGCAGGGACAGTTTTGAGGTTAACTGATAAATGCTGATCAACCGGGCTTTATATGAGAGTGAGTGCCCCTTTCCTTTGCTTGATGGAAAATGCTAAGAAAGGGTCACTATTTGCAAGCCAGGATCTGTGAGTTCTAACTACTCCTTTCAACCTTTAGCTGTATCACTTAAGCCACCTGGGCCTTGGTGTCATCTCCAAGCAGAACATTCTTGCCTGCCCTGCCTGTCTCACGGCTGGAGTTACCAAAAGATGAACCATTTAAAAACTTTGAATCATGATACAAACATGAGACATGGCTATAAATCAGATCCAATGCTATTCACTAGGTCCACTGCCATTTCTTGAAGCCACAGCGCCCTCAAATTTTTTGATCAGATAAAAGGCAATAATTTACAGTTGTATGTTACCAGTACCATCTTCTTGCAAATACAGGCCTTTATAGAAAGGGCATGTCTACCATTAGAACCTAGCACACGAAGGGCAAGTTGTCCCAGAAAGATCTCAAAGCCACAGAAAAGAGGAAAATACACAAATATATGAGTCATCTGAGCCTCCTGTCCTCATTTCCAGATCTACAAATTAGAAAAAGGAGAGCACTATGTACAGAACTCTTTGCATGCTCAGGAGGGTGAGTGAATAGAATTAGCCACCACTCATCACATGCCATGTGCCAGGCACTCTGTGAAGATAGTTTATATGTACACCTTTCATTAGGCCTTTCAACCACCCTGTGAAATTGCAGAAAAGGAAATTGACTTTCAAGGAGATAAACCATATTATGAGGTTCAAAAGTGGAAGACTGAGATTAGAAAAGTTTCTAAGGATCACAAGGAATATGAGATTTTTTGAAATGAGAGATACAATTTTAAGTGGCAAAGATGGGGAAATTCTTACCATAGAGGAAACCAACATGAAGTATAAAATGATTTTTTAAAAGATCGCTGGTGGGGTATAGTTCAGCTTGGTCAGAGTTCTATGTACGTAGTAGTAGATATGAGATTAGATTGTGAGGCCAAGACAGCCAGAGAAGACTCAATAGGATACACAAGGCTTTGTTCCGAGAGAAGTGGCTTACCCAATCATAGAAGCTAGCTGAGCTGTCTCTGGAAAGCTGTGCTCTTCGTACCTGATGGTGAAGCTCCAAGTCTGCACAGCAGGCTTTCAGGAAGGGACAATAGAAAGTAGTGTAGGACTCTTACAGTCCAGCAGCTGAAATAAAATTTTGCAAAATAGGCCATTTATCTAAGTAGACATTTCTCCAAACAAGACATAAAAGTGATCCAATAAGCACATGAAAGATGATTATCACCAGGAGACATCATGCAGATACAAATCAAAATTATAATGAGGTATCACTTCACATGTGCTGGGATGGTAACAGTCAAAATGACGGATATCTGTAAGAAAATACATATGTTTTGAGGCCATTATGTTGAGTGAAATAAATTAGAAGCAGAAGCTTAAATATCACATGATTTCTTGCATATGAGAAATCAAAAATATATAAATTACAGAGCAAAATGAGAGATAACGAGGAAGAGAGACATAGCTCTTTTGGAGAAAGAAAGGGGATCAAGAGATGAGGGGGTGGGAAGGAATGAAGCGAAGTTCTGTCTGTGTAACAACTTTGCACAATGAATACAATCATTATGTACTATAAGCATGTGCTAATAAAAACAGACATTATAGAAGGCAGAATCTAACAAGTGTTGATGAGGCTATAGAACAATTGGAACCCTCTCGCCTTGCTGGTAGGAATGTAAAGGGAAGACTCACTTTGAATATAGCTTGGCGAGTCTTGACAATGTTTTATTACATGACCTCACAATTCCACTCTTCGGTAAAAGAAATTAAATATGTGCCTGCCAAAAAAAAAAACCCATCTTATATGTAGAGAGTCAAAAAAATAAAAAAGGAAAGAGCAAAAATGAAAGGAAAAGCAAAATATGGTATATTCATACAATGGAATACTATTCAACAGTGAGAAGGAACCAAGTATTGATATATATTGCAACATGACAGAACATTGAAAACATGATGACAGAAAGGAAAGAAGCCAGGCCACAGAGACCACATATTGTATTATACCATTTACATCCACATCCATAGAAGACAGACAACAGATTGGCACTTGCCTAGGATTGAGGGTACATTGGAAGTGGGTGTGAGTGAGAACAGGGAGTGACAACTAGTGGTTAGGAAGTCTCCTTTTGAGGTAATGAAAAGTTCTGAAATTGACAGCAGTGCTGGTTGTACAACTCTGAATATACTAAAAAAAAACACAATAGATTATACATTTCAAATGCATGAAAGATACGATATCTCAGTTATATCTCAGATATTTATTTCAATACACCAGGTTTCCAAAATGCAAGCATGAGTTAGAAGCCCTGAGGATAGACTGAAATCTTTGGCCATGCTTGTTTCTTGTGACCATGGTAATGAGGGAACTGTGCACCACTGGAATCTCTTTACTATGTGAAACAAACATGCCAGGCGTAAGAGTCAGAGAAGCTAAAGGAGGACCCAAAGCAGATGCATCCACCAAGCCCAGCCACTGCTTAATACCAACCAGATGAGTCAACAGTTCAACAATAATATGTGTGCTGCAAAAATGGCAGCCACTTCCCTGCTGTCCTCCAAATCACACAAGAAGCTGCCTTCTGGCTCTTTCTCGCTGAAAACACAAAAGGAAGCAACCTGGGAAACATGGTCTGTACCAGCCAGATTGACATAATACAAAGCCATCACAGTACAGATTCTATCAGTGAGAGCCTTGAAGTCAGGAACAGACATTCCTCAATGGGAATCTACAGAGTGTTAAGAGTAAAGAAGTAAAATACCCCAAATAAACTTTGGAGAAAGAATCTGATGGCACGAAAGAAAAAAGTTACAGAGGCAAGGAGATGAGATAAAGTGGTGTTACACGGATGGGAATAAAAGTCTGAAAGGGAGAAAGGAAAGAAGAGAGAAGAGGCGAAAGTGGGATCAGTCCTACTCTTCTGTGTTATATGGAGACGCTGCTAATATCTTGGAGATAGGAGATAAGGAGAAGAGAGACAGGAAAAATTATGATGAGTTCTTAAAACTCCAAGACCAGACAGGTTGGGTTACCAAACGAAAGGCAGAACTGCCAAAGGCAGAAATCTGAGGAAAGAAGCAGGCTCGAGCTGACGCATGAAATTGCAGGTGCCACTGGAGGCTGCAGGTGCTGATGCAACCCAACTGGAAGTTAGAAGCAGGAGAGAGTCAGAAATTCAAGATACAGTCTCTGAATCATCCCCCGTGGTGGCCATGGGCCACTGGTGCAGATTACCAAAAGGGAAGGAAGACAGAGAGAGTAGAAGGTCACTGAAAGCCTGAGACGAGCACTTGGAGACATCGCAGGAAAACTGAAATGTTAGTCACCCCTGAAATGAGACAGTGATGTTTCAAAAGTTAGTTATGTAATTATTTCCAAAACTGAAGGCAGAACCACCTATAAACTGTGGTCGTAGCACCAAAGAGTTTGGGACCAATAAATGCTGTAGAGTAAGTGGAATTCTTGATCAAAATTTCCATTACAGAGTTGATCTCTTAGACTCACAAATACGCAGTGAGCAAGCAAAGGCATGCCTCACTCCACAAGCAGAAGGAAATACGTCCTAGGATATGATATTGATGTTATCCATTAGCCCTGCTTTCCCTGTATAAGATGATTGAAGTCTACTTGATCCAGCACCCAGAACCAATGTCTAGCAGCCAGATGGCAGCAACTTGGAAGACTTTGGACAAAAAATAAAAGTAGCAAGAGGGACCGGTTGTGCTAAGCATCTTAAGAAGTTGCAGGGTGGTTTTCTAGACTGAAGGGATGTTGGACATATGCGCAGCAATCAGCATGAATAAAACTCTGCCCAAAGCTAAGATGCTACAGTCACGTTCTAGAGAAGCACCGCACTCACTAAGGAAACTGATGAGGTTGTAAAGGTGAGTAACCCTGGGAAAATTTGTGGCTGTATGTGACTCTTGCATGTGTTTAGCGTCCATCTGGAAGGTACCACTCGCCCACCAGCCAAGAGAGCTGGAGGTCTTCTTTTTCTCAAGTGGAGGACAATAATTGCGGAGGAAATCACTCCTCCACGGAGATTCCTCATTCTGATTCCCTCTATTTATCTAGAAGCGATATGTCAATTGATTTTTCATCATTTTCACTTCTCAAAGCTAGTTACCACCTGAAGGTGCCAACCCAGGCAAATCACTCAGCCTCTCTGCATGGGTGTGCAGGGGGACATACACACGTGCGCACAGCTGTAGTCATCTGTAACTATTCTTCTTGATCAAAGGTAACATTTTTAAACTCTCAATACTACATGTGATTACAGCTGAGAACAACCCTATAGTATAGAAAAAAACACACAAAAATCCCCACATATCTAGCAAATATCTTCATCGTTGTGTCTAAGATAGAATTTCCCACATTTTCTAAGTTTGTGACATACTCAGTGTCTCACTTATCATTACATGACAATCGGAGGCCAAACATAAAATATGCTCCCTTTAATTTGTGATTAGATTCAAACAACTCAGTTAACATTTCTGTCTTAACAGCTTAACAACCATTTGAAAAAAAGAAATCATATACATTCAGAGGAAGTCTCCCATCACCTGCATTATCTGTCTTTACTCCATCTCTGTTCTTCACCTTTTTACCTGAATCATCCTCCCAGGACTCTGCTCTACGCAGCTCCTGTCTTCGTGCCTCAGCTCACCTCGCCTGCCCGCCGTGCCTTCCCTCCACTTTCTCCAGCAAACTGTTCACTCGTTCCTCTCTGCTTCCAAAGGGTTCTGCTCATGTCAACACAGAGCATCACAGTTATTCACTGGTGATAGACTGTGTCCCTTCACGTGAAGGAGTATGTTTAATTCATAGCCCTTTCCTCAGCTCCTAATGGGGTCTGCCACCTCCTAGGTGCTTACTACATGTTTATTCATTCAGTGAATGATCCATGTCACCAAACTCACCAAACAACTCTGGAGTGACAACTTAAGAGAGCTGTAGGTGCCAGCCAACATATATATGCATGGCCATATGTATGTATGCAGGTCTACACACACACACACATGCATTTAAATGCATGTTGATACGATTATCTGCCTACCTCCTCACTGCCCAAACAGCGCTTCTTGTCCTCTCTATGGGGAAAATGTGCGAATCTAAGGAAACTGCCCAACATCACACAGCTATTATATAGCAGAATTAAGTTTCAAACTCACATAAATGTATTCAACAGCCCTGTTCTTGCCCAACATGATTCCTGCTTTGCAATTCTCCTGGCTAAAGGTCTTATGGATGTATATACAACTAGGAAGATTTTCCTCAAAATCAGTAAAGTGCCATGCAGAATATTGCTCCTTCTCACCCCTACTACCCCAAGCACCCTCAGAATACCCATGATTACATCTATGAGTTCACTAAATTCAGCAAAGGAACATGTATCATTGTGGGTCCTGATCCTAGCAGAACACAGCCTTTCTCCTGTCTGAGAAGGAAAGGCAGCAGCAGAGAGAGTGTTGGAGAAGCCTGACTTAGGATGGAGCCATTTCTGCTATGAAGAAATCACAAAGACTTCAGAGGAGTGAGATACTGGGCCCTGGAAAGGAGGTTCTTGCTTCAAACACCCAGGTGTAACTCATTCCAAAAGAAACAGTCAAATCCTCAATAATGTTCCTGCAGCTGAGGCAGCACCACAGTGATGGAGAACAGCCAAAAGTCCTCTCAGATCTGCCCCAGCCTGTGGTGAGCTACTCTCCAGCCCTGGCCCTCAGTTTCCCCATCTGCAACGTTCTGTGGTACTTGCAAGACTAGATGATCTCTAGCCTCAAAACCTCCAACAGCCCTAATAGATTCTAAGTCTGCAAGGTTTGTAATAGTTCTCCTAAAATAAGGAGACAGCATAGAATTTAAAGTAGAAGTGGTTGTTTTAATTAATGAGAAAATAACCCAGAGACCTAAGGGAAGAGGCCGATGGCTATGAAACCCCAGATTGTCTTTCATCCCTGAGCCATCATCATCCTCGTGGAACAGCAGAGAATGCTCCCTGCTGCTCCTCATACTCCCAAATTACCACCCCAGGAGTAAAGCCAAATACCACCAAGCACCTCCCATGTGCTTACAATTGTTCTAGACCTAACATAAAGCCTCTGTTGCTTTATTTCATCTTCTTAACAACACTTTAAAGACAGGGTTATCACCCCACTTTCCCATTTGGAAAACCGACCCTGAGAACTTAGGTCACATAGCAAAAGCCAGATTTATACTATCTGCATGTAACCTTCCTCCACTGTGTCAGAGTAGGAAGGACTGCTGGTCTGCTGTCAAAGAATTCAAAGGAGCACGATACAGTCTGGACTAGCAGGTAACAGAGTAAGAAAAGAAGTCAATAATAGGGTGTGTATAGTAAGACTAAGCTCATGGAACCTGAAGATTTATTATCCTAAAGATATTCTAGCATATGCATCCTCTGTTTAAAGGTACAATATATAAACTCTTTGATAGCTTAACCTACTTTTAAAAGGAAGTTTGTGTCATTTCTTCTCCATGCCTGCTTGCTATCACCTTGCCTTTCTCAGCTGCTGTTGTTCTCCCACCTTCCTTCAAGTTTACTCAAGAAAATGGCTCCACTGTGTAAAATGGGTGAGAAGGGAAGCCCCTACTTCTTCTGAGAATGGAATCAAGGATGCTGAGCATCACACTGCCATCTTAAGTTTGCTAACCCAACCGCTGAAGGCTCCAGCAGTGGGCATCAGTTCGGATCCTTTGGGAAACACCAAGCGGGGTGGATTTGGATCAATTAGGTGAAAAACCTGCAAAGAGTAAGAAAGAGAGCAGATCAGAGAGAAGCTTCTGGCCATGATGTAGGTCTGACTCCTGTGAAGCGAGAGAAAGAAAAGAGTGGCTCTCAAATTTCAGAATCTGTCGGCTACCCACACTCCTCCCAGAGGTTCCTTCTATAAGAACCATAGTCTTACAAGTACCACACTGTGATCTTCTCCAAAAGCTTCTACTAACCTAGCAGATCTCTGCACTTTGCATGGAAGACTTGCATATCTGGGAGAAATGAATGTATTCTGCAGCATGGTATCTCCTTATGTCAGATGTGAACCTCTGTTTTAGTGTCCAAGTGAGAGTACTCATTTGGCAAGCATAATATAAACCTACTGTGAACTAGATATTATACGGTGTGCCAGTGTACATACGGACAGCCCCTGCCTTCACGGGATGCACAATTTAGTGGTAAGGCATTCTCAGTAACCAAAATATAAACAAATATTTATTCTTTAAGTACTCAGAGATCAGTGAGCAAAAGATACATTGAAGGCTGGCAAGGCTAGCAAGTGATCTATTGCATAAAATCTAATTCAAATTGGTCTGAATGGGGTCCCACTGAAGAGTCTCTTAAAGTTGTATTTTCTTCTCTTTCTGTGTTCATCTGAGCCTAAATGTTTCTCTTTCTTACAACACTCCTACTTTTGCTAATGAATCTATTAACACTATAACTTTGGCTGTCTCTTTCCCAAGATCTACAGCCACTGAGTAACAAACATTCCACCACATTACCTTCATGCTGCCTCAACCGAGTTCCTACTTTGGGTTTTTTATTAACAATGTCTCACTTTCCCTTATCAAATACTCTATCATTCGAGATGACTTCAGTTTTAAATAATGATAAAAATATTGAACCAGAGGGTGGTTTTTTTTTTTATAAGCTGATGTACTGGCGAACAATGAAGGTCTTAAAAGTTTGACTCATCAGCTCACCAGTGTAATTATCTCCATCTCTTTTCCGTTTCCCATGATGTTGATCTCAGCCTCAGATAGGTGCAGTTCATGGTTCTGAGGTGGCTTCTGACACCTGCCAAAGGCCCATGCTGCTGGGCCACACCAAAAGACAGAGGGAAAGGGTTACTACGAAAAGTTCTTTGAGAAAAATGAAGAAGGCTAATTCTAGAAACGACTGCGAGATATCTCTCCAGATTTCCTTGGTGCAAAATGAGATGATGTGTTCTGTCCTAAACCAATCACAATGGCCAGGAAGTTATTGTTTTACTAATTAAAATAGCTCTGAGCCATGTGGTTCAGCCTTCTCACAAAGTGCATGGATTCGCATAGGAAAGACATTTATCTGAATAAAAATTTGGAATTTTATAAAGATGGATTTGGGAGAGATAACCTCCGTTTCCACTCTAATGGCAAAGATGGTGATGATGACAGCAAACATCTGTAGAACCCTTCTGTGCAGAAGGACTGGGTAAGAGTTTACACTCAATAAAATAGATAGATCTCTGCTCGGAGTATGTCCTCAAGAAATCCAGCCAGAGGAGCAGGAGGGCAGTGTTTCTGCACCACTCCGGCTGAAACAAAAACCCAGTCAGGCTTCACTCCATCTCCTCCCAGCCCCTCCTCTCTCACTGAGGACCTTTTCTTCCCGTTGTCTGTAGCCGCGGAGCAGACATAACTACTGAATTCAGGCAAGCTCCTGAAAGGACCCCGAAGGTCTTTTCACTTAAACAGAAATTATTTGTTCTAATGGCTCCGCTCATTACCTCCTGACCTTGGAGCTCAATTAATTTCGTGTAAGAACTGGGTGCCTCTGACCCTATTGTTGGAGACGTTCCCATTAAAGTGGTTATTGCCTTTCTCACTAAGGACCTAACCTGAAATCAGGCAGAGGGCGTCTGCTAAGCTGGCAATGAAGGCAGAAAAACTAGGTTTTCTGAAGTACCTGGGGAAGAAACAGAAAGTAGTTCCCACCTGAGAAAGAACAGCCTCCTCGGATGAGGGCTGTCACCATGTCCAAGGAAGCCACAGATAGGCTGAATGTGCCTGGCATTCTCCACCTCCACCTCCTTTCACTTGGCTGATCTGACTCCTCTTTATCTTTCAGTACTGGACTTCACTGCTGTTACTTCATGAAGTCTTCCGAGCTCTTCTCCCAAATTTAGATTTTATAAAGATTACCATACTCATAACGCTTTTTCCCTTTACCATGCTAGGAAAATGATTTCACTATTTGTCGGTGTTCTCCACAGATAATGCGTATGAGTACAAATAGACTCTGTTTTTTTCTTTTACTATGCCCTTAACCTCTTACACACACAGTAATTACCATGGGAGGAAGGGAGGGAGGAGGATGAATAATTAGATGCCTTGGGGAAGACGGTCTTATTTGTGTCTTCTCACAGTTCCACCAGCCTCATTGCAGAATCTTCTTGACATGAACTTGGTGCTATCTGCTTTCCAACCCTGGAAGCCTTGATGGTGATGAGGTATTGTTTCATCCGGTTTCTCTACCTCCAGAATCCTGCTCACAGGAGTGACTGGTAGAAGAAACTTGAACTGCCACACTGAACTGCATAGGGAGACCCCGTCTCAAAAAGACAATCAATCAATCAATCAATCAATCTAACAAAAAGGTTCTGTTTCACAAGAAATCTGCACAGAAGAAAATTCCCTAACTCCCAGGCCAGGAATGTTCCAGTGCTCGTCCTTGCCCATGGATGAGCTTATTCTCTGGCTGCAGTTCCCACAAAATAACTGGACTGCTGAGGGGACTTAAGCTGTTCGTGACCTAAAAAAATCCAAGTAGATCATCCCAGGAATTAGTTAAAATATGAATTAGGCATTTGGGGAGCAAGTTTCTTTCCAGGCTACATCATCCTATGTTTCTTCTTCCTAAATGATAAAAGGTCCCCCACCCAATTTGGTGCCAAGGTACCAATATAGATATTAGTAATGACAATAATTACATGATATTAATTTACATATATAATTTCATGTAATCCTCATGACAATTTCAGAGGCTATATATATATATATCTTTATCTCAAAGAAAAAGACAGCAAAGCCCAAGAAGTCTACAAAAAATGCCCAAAATGTCAACATTTAAACTGACATTTTTCTGATACCAATTACTCTAATTGCTGTGCTATATGTTTTGTATTTTAATGCATTTATTAGCATAAATTGATTTTACAAAATATTAGACGTAGTGTCTTTATACATATACATATTTTGATCCTATCTATGTGCCCTATTACCTTCCCCTCATTGTTATATTAGCTCTGATTAGCTGAGGCTAAACAGGTAAGGAGATAGGAGATCCAGATGAAATACTGCAAATACCAGCCTGCCATCACTTTTTCAGTGTAACTTCTTACCCAATCTTATTTTTCAGGTAAGAACGAGCACCATTTTCTAAATGGAGAGATGTCACTAGAGGACAGCCAGCCTCAACAGGGGTGGAAAGTTTTCAAGACATGAACTTTTTCTTGAAATGACCATAACTGATGAACAGTTTGCTCATTTCTAACCCTTGAATTTATTTTGTATCATCCAGGCTCACAACAATAGTCCTGTAAGCCAGCTTGCGTAGGAGATCATTGTCCACCAAAGATTTCTGTCAACCTTTCATATTGATCAGCGGTTATGGGGAACTTTAACTGTAACATAACTAGGTACTATTATTCCCATTGTGCATGTCAGAAGCACAAAAGTTAAGCGAAATGCCTTAAGTTACTTATCTAGTATATACCAAAAATGAACTTTGATTCTATTTATGGCTCAAAAGTCTGTCCCCATAGTTACTACACTCTTCCGCATAAAACCACATGGTTTTTTTGTTTGCCTTCCATGGCCCCAAATTTCCTTTATTATAGTAATAGGAATTCTGGGTTCTAGTTGGCGACATTGATGCTAGGAAATACAATACTTACCATCCTTTCTTCCAGTTATATGAAGCATGTGTCTGAATTCTAGCAAGTGATAAGTGAAAGCAAGTGTTCTGTGCTGTTTGCAGACTATACCCTTACGGGACAGGCTTGCTGACCTCCTCCTCATTCCTGCTGAACAGGATGTAGATGTGGACACAAACAATTTTGGTATAGGTGCATAAGGGTTGTCTTAATCTGTTTCTGTTCCTGTAAATAAATACCACAGACTAGGTAATTTGTAAAGAAATAGGGTTTATTAAGCTCACAGTTCTGGAAGTGAAAAAGCTAGCTTCTGCCTGGCATCTGGTAAAGGCCTTCCTGCTTGGTAATGTTATGGCTCTATCATGAGCAAGCATGCCAGAGAGAGCTCACTTGTATAACATAGTCACTTCTTTTTTTTTTTTTTTATTTTAGAAACATAAAAGTACAAAAACATATTGACAAACAGACACCCATTATCATAGAAAATAGTACAATCACAACTAATCTATAGACAAGGTGATATGGTCTCAACAATTGTTGTTGCTTTATCCATTGATATCTTCGAATTGTAGATGTATGGACCCATATACAGACATGCAAATTTAGTCA
>PVLD010029452.1:0-10141 GCA_004027595.1 Dinomys branickii
GGGAACTATAGAGGTCTATTTTCAGAGGTTGATGTCCATTTCAATCTCTCTGCTAGCAGCCATCTTGCAAGCTGGAACAGTGTGTTTCCTTTGCTCCAGAAGCTCCCTGTGCTCTGGCAGGGGCTCCCTACACTGTATCACTCAGCAGAGTTGTAGGATGTCCCTGAAAAGGTTCTCTCGTGTCCTGGGACCTCATTGGCCTTGGAGGGTGAGAGCCAAAATACTGGCTGTCCTCTTAGCCCATCTATCCTTTTAGTTTTTGGCCTCTAAATTTTAGTTGTTGAACATCCAGGAAATAAGGTGAATAACATTACAGTACATTGTAGTGGGAGCAGTGAAATTAATTATTAAAAGTTTTGCCAGGCCTGGTGGTGCATGCCTGTAATCCCAGCACTCAGGGAGACTGAGGCAAGAGGATCGTTGCACGTTCAAGACCAGCCTGGGCTGCAAAGTAAGCTCAAGGCCAGCCTGAACTGTATAGCAAGACCCTGTCTCAAAGACAAAAAAAAAGTCATCATAATTCTCATGTTAAAATATTATGTATGTTTTTTAATTTCAGTTTTCTCTGTAAACTATGTAACTTTTTTTTTTTTTGGTCTTTTTAGGACAGGGTCTCACTATGCAGTTCAGGCTGGCCTTCAGCTCACTTTGTGGCTCAGGCTGGTCTGAAACCTGCAAGGATCCTCCTGCTTCAGCTTCCTGAGTACTGGGATTACAGGAATGTACCACCACGCCTGGTTTAGCTCTGTAAAACTAAGTGTTTCTGGTATCTCAGTCTCTCCTGTGGCTGGGACCGGTAGGTGTGTACTGTCGTGCTCCGCCTTGTGGAGGAAGCCAAGAAGCAGCAACATAGGTATAGCACCTGCTGCTTCTACTGTTATCCTGTTTTTCATGGCACAGGTCCAGGGCGGCACAAGTGAGAGGCTCAGGAGCATCAGAAACCTCATGTGGCTCTGGATCTACACCAGTGCACAATGGGCAGCACTTTTTTATTTCTGTTCTGAAACAGAAACGTTGGGGATATTAGTATTTAATGCATCTAAAGCAGATTTTATTAAGCTCCAAACTGAAAAGGTCTCAGGGGTTTTTCTGCCTTCCAGCTGAGAAAGGTCAATGTGAAGGGAAACTTAAAGTTTCCCTTCCTTCATGTCATGGATCCTAAAGTGTCTTTCTGTGATGCTGGGATCTCTGGGACTAATTTCTTTCCTCTGTTCCACCCAGGCCTTCTAAACACCCCTGCCTTACAGTGCGTGTCAGTGTAAGCATAAGGAAGTGGCAGAGATCACTTAACCCCAGTCTGTTACTCAGATTCATCCAGGGACAGCTCAGGTTCAGCTAAGAATATTACAGAGCTCGCAAATGAAAGACAGATGAGAGGGATCCAGGAGAAGGTGCTAAATCCTACACCAGTATCTGCCACTGCCATGGTCTTCAGCTGCAGGTAATGGCCCTTTATAGGTTGTGAAATCAGTTTAAATTTTTTGTTTGTTTTGAGACAGATTCTCACCATGTAGCTCTGGCCTTGAATTTACTATGTAGCCTAGGCTGGCCTTGAATTCTAGATTTCCTCCTGCCTCAGCCTCCCAAGTACTGGGATTACAGGCATGCACCAGTACCACCTCCAGCTTAATTTAATGGGTTTTTAAATCTGATATATTTTAGAAAGAAAAAAGTCAAATAGAATAGAAAACTTGTATAACACACATAGACAATATATATTGTTTTTTGAAATATTTGGTCCATTTGTTCATTTACAAGTATGTGTATATTCCTTGGTGATATGAAACATATTCCAAACTAAAGTCATAGGGTGGGGGGCATTTGTAGTAGTCTGTCTTGCATTACTATAACAACATATCTGAGGTTGGGTAACTTTAACATTTTTGAAGGTTCTACAAAATTGTTTTAAAGTTTACTGGTACCTGTGTGTGGTACATAATGTTTACATTCCTCGCATGGCATTGGTCTGTGTACAGAATACATTTTTTTTTCTGTCTTTTTGAGACAGGGTCTCGCTATGCAGTTCAGGCTGGCCTTGAGCTCAGTTTGTAGCCCAGGCTGGTCTCTAACTCCCAAGGATCCTCCTGCCTCAGCCTCCTGAGTGCTGGGATTACAGGCGTGCGCCACCACGCCCGGCCCACAACACATTCTAATTGCTTTTGTCTTCCCCTTTTCCTTCCCTCTCCCCTCTCTACCCCTCCCTTGATCACAGTCCTTACTTTGTTTGACATGTTTGTGGTACATAATGTTCACGTTCTGGCTGGGAAGTTGGTCCATGTACATGACACATCCCAATTCCTTTCTTTATCTCCTATCCCTCCCCCTGGCCCTTCCATCTCTCCATCCTCTTTTCCCTTTGAGAAAGGCTGATCTCCCGATTTCCTAGTACCTGTCTTTTATTTTGCTCTTATGTTTACTCCAATTTTCTCATACATAAGAAGCTATGTAATATTTGAGCTTGTGTGTCTAATTCATTTCACCTAATGTTATGGTCCTGAGGAGCATCCATGTTCCCACAAACACCCCAAGCTCATCTTCCTGTATGGCTGAAGGGTGGTCCATGGTGTGTAAACGTCACACTTTCTTTACCCGTTCCCCTGTGGATGGACGTACAGGCTGCTTCCATGATTCAGCTGCTATGAATTGTGCTGCTGTAATTGTCAGTGCACACAGATCTCTGTTCTTTCACTGGTACCTTTTAGATCTATGTAATGGTCATGTTCACCGTAGGGAGTTTCACCTGCATGTGGTGTAACTGGCTTCTTCTTCCTCCCTCTTCCCTTCCCTCCCTTCAACCCCTTTTCCTCTTCTTTATTTACAAAAGTTTGTTTCCCCTTTTTCCTCCAGTGTTCTTTTTTCCTTGTCCCTTCTTCCTCTCCTCTCCCTTGTTCCCCTTCTCGCTTGAACACTATCTTCCCACCTCCCAATATCTATTATACATTTGGGTCCTTATTTACACTTTCAGTTTCTCACACCAGAGAAAGATTTGTATATTTACATATGTGAGTCTGATTGATTTCACTTAAGATTATGGTCTCAAGATGTGTATCCATTTAGCTAGAAATATCTCAAGTTTATCCTTCTTTATGGCAGAGTAGTATTCCACTGTATTAAAAAAAACCCCACATCTTCTTTATCCATTCATTGGTTGATGGACATTTGAGCTGTTTCCAAGACTTGGCTATTATAAACTATGCTGCTATAAATACTGCATATATTGCTGTGGTATGATGCTTTTAACTCTTTTGGGAAGATACCAAGAAGAGGAATAGCTGGGTTGATTGGGCCCTCTAGACCTTGTTTTTTGAGGAATTGCCACACTGATTTCCACAGCGGTTTCACCAGTCTACACTCCCACCAAAAGTGCATAGGTGTTCCTCTCTCCCCACAGCCCTGCCAGCACTTTTTTTTTTTTTTTTTTGCCTTTTTGAGACAAGAGTCCTGCTATGCAGTTCAGGCTGGCCTTGAGCTCACTTTGTAGCCCATGCTGGCCTCTAATTTGCAACAGTCCGCCTGCCTCAGCCTCCTGAGTGCTGTGATTACAGGTGTGTGCCACCACACCTGGCCCCACATTTGTTAATGGTTGATGTCTTGACAATAGCCATTCTTTCTGGGATGAGAATGTATCTCTCTGTCTCACTGGGATCAAACCCAGGGCTTTTGCACATGCTAGCTGAGTGTTCCGCCTCTGGCCCAAATTATCATCTTGGAGTGCCAACTGCTGTCCTGTTTGAAGAATGAATTTTAGGAACAATGGAGGTTAAGAGCAGAATATATCTACTGCGGGACAGAAAGCTCCTGTCTGAGAGAGAGACAGAACAGGGGCCAGAATAGGTTGCCTAGGACTTCATCTTTTCTAAGCGACTTTTATGGAGCAAAACTGTGAGGCAGGTCTGAGGTGGGGAAAAGTGGGAAATCACAAGGTGGATGTGAGCTGGGGCAGAACTATGGTCAGTCAACAAGAACTGCGCAGGTAAAGTTGATTACATCAGATCAAATGGGGAAGTGGGTCACAGAGCAAGGGGCATGAACACAGAATGGGGCTCTTCCTGTGGGGGCTTGGGCCAGGGACTCTGCAAGATGAGCGATACCCATGTAGAATATCCTGATGTCTATCCCTAGGCAGGTACGTGGGTGTGTTTGTTTAGTCTTTTGTCTTTTTTTTTGCGGTACTAGGGATCGAACTCAGGACCTTGTGCTTGCCAGGCAAGCACTTATTCCACTGAGCTATATCCCCAGCCCCCTAGTCTTTTGTCTTGAGGTTTGGCCTGAAGCAAGTACGGCTCCATTTGAGAGGTATCTTGCCTTCCATGTTTGCTCCTTCGAGGGCCTGGCCCTGTCTGACTGCCTTGACTGCATATTTCTGTCTAACTCAGCTGCCTGTAACAATGACAGTGTTGGATTTGCTCAGTCTTAGGGTCAAACTGTCCACCATGGTTCTGATCACTCGTGTGAGTCCCAGGGTTTTCTCCAGGTGTGTGACTATGCTGGCCCCTTGTGTGTTGCTCTAAAAAATACCCAAGACTGGGAACTTCATAAGAGTAAAGAGGTTTCCTGGGCTCAAAGTTCTAGTGCCTGTTGTTCCGAACAGTGTATCAGCATCCTGATATCCAGGGCCCCATGGAGGTGCACAACACAGCAGAGAAGCCAAAAGGACACCGGCCTGCTTCTCGGAAATGAGTCCTCCCACCCTGCAAGACCAGTATGAACTGTTTAAGACAGTGGTGGTGACCCAACCCTGCCCAGCTGTCCCCCCTCTTAAAAGTGTCACCACCTGAACATCACCCCATAGGGGAGCCACGTTCAGCCCACAGACAAACAGCATCTGAGGCCTAGTGTGGCCAAGCCCTCTTGACCTTTGTCCTGTTTGCTAAGGCAGTTAACCAGCAGGTGGCAAGCTCACTGCCATCCCTGTGATGACCGGCCCCCCAGCTCCTCTGGGGTTATACACTGAGCACTGCAGCAAGAATCAGCGTCCTGACCTCTGGGACTCAGGACTCACTAGGCTGAGAAGCTGGTTGGTTTTTTTTGAGACAGGGTCTCCCTGTATAGGCCAGACTGGCCTTAAATTCACTATGTAGCCCAGGCTGGCCTTGAACTTGTGTTGATCTGCCTGCCTCAGCCTCCTGAGTGCTAGGATTGCAGATGTGCGCCACTGTGCCCAGCTAGACTGAGAGATTGTAACCTTGGAACATTGGGTTCTGATTTTGTAAACCCCCTTCTACACCAGTATTTGGGTCTATTTATCTATTTTTGTTTTTATGGTGGGGGGATTTAACCCTAGGCATTCTCACTATGATAAATCCCCAGCCTCGCCTTTTTAAAAAAATTGTTTATTTTGACACAATGTCTCCCTAAATCTTTAAATTATTCAGGCATGACTCAAATTTGTGATTTTTTTTTTTTTTTGCTTCAGCTTCCCAGAGTGCTGGGATTATAGGAATGCAACACCACACTTGGCTATCTGGTGGTCTTTTTTGTAGTTGTTCACTTTATTTTATTTGTTTGTACTTTTGTTTTTTTAATCAGAGTCTTACTGTGTAATTCAGGTTGACCTTGAACTCATGGTGATCCTCCTGCCTCAGCCTCCTGAGTATTGGGATCACGCTCCAGTGGCCAGGCTGACCTAGGACTTTGGACCAAGGATGACTTCCGAGTAGGTTATAATGCAAACTGACCAGTTCCTTCTGAGATCCCAGTGTACTGTGAACAGTACATGAAAGGTCTGGACTGGAGAGCCTGAGTCCCAGCTGGTCCCTTTAAATCAATAGTCACCTGTGATGGGTGACTGCTCAGCAAGCAATTCCTGGACTCTACCTGCCTGTAAGTAATTCTGAAGTAAGAGGCCATGTGGAAACCCACTGGGGCCCTCTCGTCTCTCGGGCTCTTCCTATTCATCAGTAAACCTTTCCTACTCTCAGTCTCTCTCTCTCTCTCTCTTTTTGGGACAGGGTTTCACTATGTAATTCAGGCTGGCCTCAAACTCACTATGTAGCCCAGGCTGGCTTTGAATTCTCTGTGTTCCTTCTGTCTCAGCCTTCTGTGTGCTGGAATTACGGGGTGTGCTGTACCGCTGGCTGGAATCCTTTTACAGCTCGAAACTAAATGCAAACTCATGTCTGATTGCAGTCATATTTCTGACGCATATTTTCAAGGACAAATAGCATGAGATATCTCATCACATTGAGGATGTAATTTGGAGGTATATATTACTAGCAGAACCTGAAATGTAGTTGTTTTTGCTTTTAGGAACTGAAATTCAAGATTATTTTCTTAAAATAGATGGAATTCAGCTTGCCCTGCAATTTTCTGTTATCAGTTTCAGAGAATCATCCTGGAAAGAGCTCTCTGACTTTGAAAAGTAGGATGAAAATCTCATTCCACCGCTATCACACTGAGGGGCAGGCGCAGGGACACAACTAGTCCTGGACATTGCGCCAAGCGACGGATGAGGGCGGGGCCACAGGGCAGAGCCAGGAGGAGAGAAGCAGGGCGGGAGCAAGAGGACTGGCAGGTGCCCCAGCAGGTGCCCCAGCAGGGCACAGCGCATTGGGCAGAGCCACTGGGATGATGCTCAGATGCACACTGGAGGCTGGGGGAAGTGGGACGATCGAGTCTCCTTTCCTGTCTTGAAGGCCTTGAGAAGGACGGAAGGAGGATTGCACATGCTCAGACTGCAATGCAACTGTGTCAAAAACTAGAAAAGCCTCCTGACCCGGATCGTGATAATCACACTATTTTGTGTTGGAGAGCTACCTCCTATTTTTAAAATTCTTTCACATTTTAGGAGACCAAATATAACTCTGTAAAAACTACACTTTTGTTGTCACCTTTGGAACTCAAACCTGATTAGTAATGACTGAACCCAGAGTCTTTCAAATGTCTTCCCAGGGCCAGCAAATCTATTGGGTGGGCGCTTTAGTCTGTTTTCCCTTGCTACAAGCAGACACTTGAAACTAGGTCATTTATAAAGAACACCGGTTCATTTGGGCCCTGGGTCTGCGGGATAGAGGGGTGCCATCAGGTGAAGTCTGATAGGTTTCCCGCCCGAGACCTGCCCAGTCCTCATGGCAACAGTCCAGTGCTGAGTTATAATGGTGCCTACTAGCTCCTTCTTCCCAGAGACCCCTGTAGTTTCTTCTTCCCAGCTGCCTTTGCCAAAGCCCACGTGGGCCAACGATGATCCAATCCCCCTTCAGCAAGGTATGCTGAGCAGCCTATGTCAGCTACCCTGTGCCCCCTCCCCTCAGGGCACATATAAGCTCCAACCCTGTCCTTTGTCTTCAGAGAGCCAGCACAGCTGTCTGGGTGCTGACTCCCTCCATGCCCGCATTAAACTTTTATCTCTTGCTGTTTATATCTCTCTCCTCTGCATCATGTTAGATTGAGTATCTAATTATCATTCAATCAAAGTCCAGGCTGGCCTTGAACTCACTGTGCAGCCCAGGCTGTCCTTGAACTTTCAGTGATCCTCCTGCCTCAGCCTCCTGAGTGCTGAGACTACAGGCATGCGCCACTTCACTGCTTTGGGGGATTCTGCTGGGTGCTGTGTGTATAGGCTCATCATACAATGACACAGCACAAGTGTGCCTAGCCAGGCGAGGCAGCTCATGCCTGTAATCCCAGCACTCAGGAGGCTGAGGCAGGCGGATCACTGAAAAATTCGAGGCCTGCCCGGGCTACATAGTGAGTTCAGGGCCAGCCTGAACTACACAGAGAGACCCCGTCTTTAAAAAAAAAAAAGAGCAAGTGTGCTCAAGAGAGCTCCTGGCATTGTTTTGTTGTTTCTCGAGTGCGAGGACTGCAGGGCAGAGCGCAGGCGTGCGGACGACTTACCCCTGAGCTCTAACCAGTGCAGAGCGCCCTTAAGGAGGTCCTCTGATCCATCCAACTGGAATAGCTGAATCCTTTTGGGAGGTTCTGCTCCCTTAACCTCCTCATCTACATCCAGTCCTATTAACAGAGGACTCTGCAGATCCAGTTCCCAGTTTACCAATCCCCAGGACGGAGCTGAATCCGAGCAGCGGCAGCCACTTGCATTTTGTTTCCGTAGGGACCCACATCACGGTGGGTCTGAACCTCACACCAGGCCTGCTGTGTAGTCTCCAAGGTTAGGGTTAGTTCTGTGGTGCAGGGTGCTGTTCAGAGGAAGTTGGTCTGGGGTGTAGACATGGGTGCTTGTAAACATAATTTCCGGACCGGCATGCATTTTGTAAATTTATCCTGGTTTATTCTAATAGAATTTACGTTCCTATGGTGTTAGGGGTGGGCCAGTCAGTGATTCCTCAAATAAAAGCAGAAATATTTTGTTTTCCAAGTTAATATTTTTCATACCTGAGATCAACAGGGGCCACCAGTGGTGGGACAGCAGTTGGACAGAGGCTGGGATGACAAAATAATCCTGGGTGTGCCGAGCTAGTGTTCTTCCTAGCTGGCATGTTTCAGCAGACCCACCAGGAGACCCTGGTAAAACCCTAAAAAGCAAAATGCTTACCTGAGATGAGCTCTTGTTAGCAAGACAAAACCCAACTAAATCCTTTAGCTTCCTGAGTTAGCTGAAAAATCACTAATTTTGGAGTCACAGTGGTGCCTTGTAGTCTGGTGCTAGCTGTGCTGGTGACACCTCTCAAGAACAGGTGATGGTAATGGTCTCCTGGGTTACTTCCCACAATCCTAAAGGCTGTTTTTGCTCAGCACATTGACTCTCAGGCCTAAGGGGAGACTCAAAGGGGATTAAAGGCTTGGCATTCTCTGTCTGTCTGTCCTCTTTGGTGTTTTAACCCTTGAGGCAGATTCCTCAGCTCTGCATATATGCATGCTGATCTTTTTTTTTTGAAAGGTCTGGCTGAATGTGGTGCTGCACAATTGTAATCCCAGCACTTGGTAGGCTGAGGCAGGAGCATCAGCATGAATTCAAGGGCATCCTGAACTACATAGCGAAACTCTGTCTCAAAACAGAAGCAAAAAAAATCCCCCAATAAATAAATAAATAAATAATAATTTTAAAAAGATCTGAGCTGGGTATCACAGCACACACCTGTAATCCTAGCACTAAGACAGCTGAAGCAGGAGGATCACCCCAGTTTGGAGGCCAGCCTGGGCTACACAGAGAGGTCAAGGTCAAACTGAACTACATAGTGAGACCCTGTTTCAAAAAATCAAAACAAAGAATCAAATAAAAACATAAATAAATGCTTTGTCCAAGACTATACTATAGGGTTAATTTGCCTCTGGAGTTGGCATGTGTTTATTATCCCTTTTCGGCACCTCAAGCGCAAAAAGCCCTCAGCCCTATCATAAGATCAGGGTATTAATGCAGACAGCGACACCGGCTATAAGTAACAGCAATAACTAAGCTGGCTGCATTAGCCTACTAAGTACAAGGTCGGGATGCTTTGTGCAAAGATGTGGTGCCACAAAATTTTACCAATCTCTAGAAGAAGTTGACCATGACTACCCAGTGGTCTAAACCTTTTACAAGAAGGTATGTCTTTTTGAGACAGGGTCTCTCTATGCAGTTCAGGCTGGCCTTGAACTTACTTTATAGCCCAGGCTGGTCTCGAATTTGCATCGATCCTCCTGCCTCAGGCTCCTGAGTGCTGGGATTATAGGTGTGCACCATGATGTCTGGCAAGATACACCTTGTGAATCCATACTGCTGACCAATGAAAACTGTTGGGGCTTAGCTTATGTCAGCAAATTAAATAAAATCTGCAGCTCTGGAAGCAGCAGCTTGATCACTTTCTCATTTAATTACTTGCTCCTCTCAGCCAATGCCCCAATTTGGCTGAAGCTCCCCCCGCCCCACCAAAGCTTTTCTGTGTATGTGCTTAGAAATTTGATCCAATTTCATTTCTACTGTCTCTGGGTCGAAAGATCACATCCTATACAAATAGATAGTCTTTCTCAGAAAACACCATCTATCCTACTTTCTCCTTGCTGGGGCAAAACTACTCAACACCTGGAAGTTAAAGGAGGAAAGATTTATTTTCACTCAGTTTGTAGAAGTTTCAGTCCATAGTTGGCTGTTCAGTCCAAAGCAGGGTGACATGGCAGGGGGACACAGTCCTTGGCAGGGCAGGCAGGACGCAGGAAGAGGGGAGTTTCCCTTTCCCTCTTTATTCCATTCAGGCTACAAGCC
>PVLD010029453.1:0-18061 GCA_004027595.1 Dinomys branickii
GGAAAGTAGAAAAGAAAAAGACAAAAATGTATGTATGTATATATGAATATGCATATATGCAGGAGGGCTAACATGGTTCTACTATTGTATTATATCACTTAATGCTAAGCAATAATCGATGACGGGTTATTTGATCAATCTTGTATGTCTGTATGTGATATCCTGAACACACACTTCGAAGATATCAATATGTAAAGCAGCAACTATTGGTGTTTTTTTGTTGTTGTTGTTGCTGTTGTTGATGTTTGCCTGTTTTGTTTTTTGTCTTTGGATTTTTGGTTTTTGTGTTTTTTCTGTTGTTGAAAGGATTAATTGACTAAATTTGCATGTCTGTATATGGGTTTATATATTTACACTTCGAAGATATCAATGGATAAAGCAATAACCACTGTTGAGACCATGTCACCTTGTCTATAGATTAGTTGTGATTGTACTATTTTTTATGCTAATTGGTGTCTGTCAATATGTTTTTGTACTTTTTTTAAAATAAAAAAAAAGAGACTATTATGTAAAAGGTAGACCATTTTCACCCCACAATAGGGGCTATAACAACCTACAGTAATATATGTGATAACTAAAAGTCATGGGGAGGTGTGCAGCAGGAGTGTTGGCCAGCAAGAACCATAGGGAGACCAGGGAAGAGGACTTGTGAGCAGGAAGAGTCCACACACTGTTGCCCAAGGGCCCTCACTGTGTCTCACGCTCCATATCTGTCAAATGCGTATAAAAGTTTCTACCCAAGTAAGTTACAGGAATTGTGATATTGTAAGAAAAAAAAAAGCTGTTAAATAATATCAGGGGCTGGGGATATAGCTCAGTGGAATAAGCGCCTGCCTAGCAAGTGCAAGATCCTGAGTTCGATCCCCAGTACCGTGAAAAAAAAAAATTAATTAATTAATAATAATAATAATAATAATAATGTCAGTACAAATTAACTGTTATCTGCTATATCCACGTCATTGTTCCACATCAAGATACTAAAATCCAAAATTTGAAAAAAGACTCTTCTGTAGTGAACAATTTTAATGGCATTTTTGCAAAGCAAAAGCATCTAAAAATGACTACCAATAAGAGAGTAAATCAAATGTATACCTTCATTCTTTTATTTGAACCATCCAAAGTAGTGATCCAGAGTAGCTTCAGTATTTTCTCAAGTCTCTCACATCTAATAAATTACTTTCTAGAGCACAGCAAGAAACTAAATCAACTCAATACAGATGTTGATAAAACATGATCAATTTAAAATGAATAATTCAATCAGTAAGGTATCGAAAGGTTTCACTAAATCTTTTCCAACATCTTTTTCACATTTAACGTTAAGCCACTGACTGAAAAAGATTTTTGTTGCTTCAGTAGTGAATCTAGGAACACATCCTATAGGATACCAGGACCCAGCACCTGTCTGGCACATTCCCATCAGCACATGTGTCACAGAAGAAAAACGAAATGTTTTGAGGCGGGGGACTTTTAGAAGATAATTTTCTTAGTCAAAGGCTTTATGTCTGTTCTTAGCCTGGCATGAACTACAAAATATTTCAGTCTACACCATTAGCATACAGAAATAATACTTTAATTTCAGCAAACCTAATACATGCAGGATAAAGATAAGTATTTTCAACAGCATGATGCTATTAACCTAATGCCATAAATTCCATAGATGGGCTTTTCATCTAGTCATTCCTGACGCCCAAAATAGGTGCACACTTTAAAGAAATTTAACATCTGACTGGGAAATCAGACTGTGACAAGTCACTTCATTCCTCAGTAACTCATTTCTTATCTGTAAAATGAGAACAACAGAGAAAACGACTCTTGGACTCACAAAAGATTCAACTAGGTATTCTTAAGATGCTGAACATCCCTACTACATTTGAAATAAGATTCAATTTACAAAGAATTGATTTACCCACAACTTTTCAAGAGCAATTCTGTATTGGCATAGACATAAGTTTATTGGATCAATGAGGCATCCAACACATTCTTATTGAACATTTAGTACACGGAAGACATCATGTCAGCTACAGAGAACATATAGGAGGAGATGTTGCCCCATGTCTCAGAAGAACCCTTCAGATGGGAAGATCTAATGTACACCTGGAAGCTGGACAACAATCCAAGAATTGTCCAGCACCAATGTGATGGGTTGTTTCATGTGGCATGGAAACCCAGTTATCTGATGACATGTTATTTTGGGGTGTGTTTTGGAGGGTATTTTTAGATGAGATTAGCATTTGAGTAGGTAGAAGAAATGAAGCAGAAGACCATCCTCAACATAAATAGACAGATTGCACCATCCAATCTGTTTAGGGCCTGCATGGAAAAAGGCAAAGAAAGCTGGGCCTATAGCCCTCTGGCCTCACTTGTGAGTTGGGACATCCGTTGCCTCCTGTTCTTGGCACTACTACTTCTCCAGCCTTCAGAGTCAGACTGGAATCAACCACTGGCTCTCAGGCTTTGAACTATACTCTGAACCTTCCTGTGTCTCTAGCTAGCATATGGTAGACCCCAGGACAGGTCAGCCTCTATAATCACAGGAGCCAATGCCTCCTGATAAGTCTCTTTGTGCTCACCTTCATACAGATGCACTACTAGTTCCAGCTCTCTGCAGAACCCTAATTCAAGCAACAAACACTTAAAATTTTACACTGTCCAAATCCATTCTTGCCACTACTCCTTACCATCTTTCTTTACTCTGTCGCTTCTCCTCTGTCTGTAGCATCAATCGGACAGATAAATTCTCATTTGTATGAATTATTGCAAAACTGGTTGTTCTTCATGTTTGATTTCCCTCTGTTGTTCCTTTTTCGCCAGGTTGACAAGCAGAGTTTTCAAAACAAGGACTTAGCTAACTTATCCTTTTGGCAAGGTTTTCAGATACAACCAAGAATTCCTCCCTGACAGGACTCAGTCCATGCCCAGCATGCTAAACCCCACTGTACCCATTGTCCTTTTCATGCCCTCCACTGTCCTAGAGCTGGAATCATGCTGACTGATACACTGCAATGCCAGCCAACTCTACTTGGACCCTTATTGCTTAGAATCTCTTATAAAGCTATCGCTACCCAGGCACTTTCAGACTTCTCTAGCCATGCCACTTCTTTGCTAAGGTGTAACACCTATCTCTAGTGACTCCTTTGTGCTTACCTATAAGCCATAAGAACTCCCAAAACACTCAGATGATGTGGTTACTCTGTCCTTGTTAACTGCAGTAAAATTCTCCCACTGTCCTCTGACACATATTAAGGGGAGATTAGCCTTCTTCAGTTTTGTTAATTTCTAAAGGACACATCCTCACAGCCACATCAACGGGACATACTGTTTCCCACTGACAACTTTCAGCCTATGACAGGTTCTTTCATTTTCTACATTGCCCCAGGAGAACCTAGTTCAATGTGTGTGACTTCAGTTCTTTCTCTCTTGTGCCCTTCTACCCACGTCACTCCTCTAAGGCATCTGCGTGTGTGGCACTACTCAGTGAATGTGAAGCTGTGAAGAAGTTTCTTTCTGTCCCTCTAATGACTCTATGTATCTTCCAGTCTCTCTCCTGGGCCAGTCCCAACCACAAAACCAATTCCTCTTATTTTTTTTTTCAGCACAGAAATTTAGCTTTCTTCCACCCAGTCAGAGTTCAAGCCCATACTTACATATCCAAAAGCTCATTAGTGTTTTTGCTAAATCAAAGAGCCGTGTACTCTTTGTCTCTTTTAGCAACAAAGAAGTGGTACAGTCTCCAAAATCCCTTCCTCCTAATCCCTTTGCCACCAGACTCTGAAAGACTCTGAAAAGAAAAAAAAAAAATAACTTTCCCACCAACAAATATTATACTATACACCCTTAGAGGAAAAAGGCGTAGTTTGGAGATTTTGGAGTTTTTTCCATTCCATCTTTCCCGCCCTTTAGATAGCTCTGATGTACTACTGTCACACTCCTCCCTCCTTCCCCAACTGCAGACTTTAGTGCCGCCTACACACCACCCACTCTACCTACCCAGTGCTCAGAGCCCACTGGCCTGTTTCACTCACCGGTGGCCACGTATTTACAAATGCAGGGCCTGGGTCGATTTCCTCCCCGGTGTCCTCAGTGGTTCTCTCTGTCCCCTGAGGCTCTGCTCTTGCTTCCCAGGTTAGCCCTTTCTCTACCTAGATACCTCTTCTTTTGTCTTTCAGGCCTAAGTGCTGCTCCCTGTCATATTTTTCTATCAAACTCCCCCTGTGGCATAACCACCTCCATCTTACCCTTTGTCAACTGCCTCTAGGAGACTTACCCCCACATCATTACCTCTGGTCTTTTATTCTAACATCTGAGTCACCTTATTAGCTTTCTACTGAAAATTTCCTGTCCTTTTTTGTTCACCCTATTTCTTGTGTGAATTATTGCAAAACTGGTTGCTCTTACTGCTTGATTTCCCTGGTCAGCCTGCGATTTTCCAAATTGAGTCCCAGGAAACACAGGTTTCAGATGTTCAGGGTCTTTGCTCAGGTGCCCCAGAAATCAGAGCCTGAGGCAAGCAATAAGTGGGACATGTCATTTGGAAGTGCAAGCTAGGGTAGAAGGAGGTAAAGAAACAGATGTGAAGTCACTGGCCACTCAGAATGCAGCAATGACACAAATCCAGACACTTCAGGCCAGTTGGGGTATATGCCCAGGCTTATGTGACTTCTCTGAGAAGCGCTCAGGAGAAAGCATGCACTGGAACAACCCCTGGAAGAAGGACAGGACATCCACAGCCCTGGCACCCTCCTTTTTTTTTTTAAATCATTCAACACTCACCTCTCAAGGAGTTAACTCTTCCAGGAACTTCTAGGTTGTACCATCCACCCCCTTCCCTAGGTGGCAGCTCACAAACTATGTAGCTACAACATTTTCTACAAGCCTAGAAATGGAGTGACAACTTAATCATGACAACATCCCAGGGTGTTGGATTCTGTGGGTCTATGAAAGGATGGGGACTTTATTATGCAGAGAGTACTGGCAAGAGGCACGTTGAGGAAGCGAGGAAAGTCAAGGTACTTCAACAAGGCAAACCAGGTCTGTGTCCAATTTAGATTCTACTGTCACATATGTTTGAAAATGACATATGGTATTATCCACCTCCAAAAAAGTCATAAAGCATACTACAGGGTCTAAGAAACCTGATAACAAAGTCCTCTTTATTTCCCAGACTTAAGTAAAGAAGCTCATAATATACCAAAACTAGGTTTGCAAAAAGACACTTTGGGGGAAATTATTCAAATCTATTTATTTCCTTTGTAATACAAAATAGAAACTTCTCCATGGTCAAACATCTTAGGGGAGCATTTGGTTCCCACCTAGAATGGGGAAGGACAGAGGTGAAGTTCAACCCCAAACCAGACATTTCCACTCCTGTTGCTAGCATGTGAGCCAAACTTCTCACTGCCTTATGAGAGTCCCATACTGACCTCCGCTCAAACGGCTCCTTTAACACAAAATGCCTGCCGTCTCCTCTCTGGGCTACATTCTGATAAGGCATATGTCACCTGGCACTGGAGCCCGGGGACGTGATCTTCCTGCCATGCCTCCTGTTGCATGCTACATCTCTAACAGTGCACGTAGGATTGTTGTCTCTTATTTCATACTCGTTTTATTTCCTCTTCCCAAAGTGTAGAGGCTCAGAAGACTAAATTTATATTATTCCTTCCTGTATCTCAAAAAAGATTCCAATGGACAGCTTTGCTCATAACAGTCACTCAGTGAATCATACAAATATTAGAGCCCTGACCTGGATACAAGCAATCTCTAAAATGAATAAATACCAATGTAGACTTCACTGGTCTAGCTCCACACATATTTCCAGGGATGATTACTGATTCCCCTTGTGCTCTAATACTGTTCTAAACAGAATCTGATTTCAAGGTAAATAAAATATTCTTTATGAAGCAGTCACTTTTTAAGATCAATTTGGCACTAGAAAGGAAAGTTTCTAAATGGTAACATAATAAACTGAAAATTTGTTTACTAAAAAATCACTCTACTCCCAGAAAGATGGAGAATGTTATTTTAGAGCAAAAACTGCCAAATTTACATACTCTCAGGCATAAATGATAATCCTCATTAGTCCGTAAGCTGTAAACAAGGTCAGGCTGATATATGGTCTGACTGGGTACAACCAGGGCCTAAATGTAAAAATCAATCCGAGATTTGGTGAATATTTACACTGAGTTGTCCACAGTCTCCAAGCTGAGTGGCTTTATCAAATGCTTCTCCCACCCACCCAAACTACTCTCATTTAAGATTAGGTTTGAGTATCAAAAAGGGAAGACCTTGCTGTGCAGCACATTTGCAAATTTCCAAATGTATGATCATTCCCTCTGCCATTTAGTTATTATCTGCTACAATCCTTCCCTATGTAGTTCTGTACCTGGCAATGCTACGTCCTGCAGTAATAAAGTTGTAGCCACATTCAGTGCCAGATAAACACTTGGCAGGGCTGCTCTGGGAAAACCCACTGGTCCAGCCAAGGGAACTGAAGTGGACTCTGTTTCCTTTATTTGCAATATTACAATGAGGGTTGGAATTGTATGTTCTTGAACTCTCAGACTGGTACTGAAAAACTTTTATAAAGCCTCCATGTTAAAGGAAAAGTAAAGACTGATGATATACTCAGTGGCACAGTGCCTGCCTGGCAAGTGCAAGGCCCTGGTACCAAAAAATAATAATAATAGTAATAAAGGAAAAGTAATATAAACTAAAAAGAGAAAATGCAAATGCCTGCTGGAAAGGTGGAGAGGGAGGGAAAGAAGGAAATTCCACTAACCCTCTTGTCATAGTACGTTGCATCAAAAGGACCTGTTTTACTCCCTCTCTCGGCTTTTGCTTCTTGTGATCATTTCTCTAACAGCTTTAGATTTCCTTTAAGCTGAGTCTAGCAGTGGAATCACTTCAGGTCTCTTTAATGTATGGACATTTTAGGGGTTTCCTGGGAACGTGAGAATTGAAGGAAGCATAGTCTCTACCCTCAAGAAGCTTTTAACATGGTTGGGGGACAATGTGACAAATGAAAACCTAATGCAGGCCAGTTTCTGTGTTTGTAAAGGACAGAACACCTTCCTCTGAGGGCTCTGTAGGAATGCAGCTCTCAGTTTATTTCCCTCTTACTTTGCAGACATGAAAAGATCTTAGCCCAGTGTCTGACACAGACAGGTCTGATATAGAACACAGGAATGAAAGAGTTCCACTAGGGGAGTGGAACTCCTGCTAAGGATCCACTGCATGGAAGGTTACACTGGAGATGGGAACAGCTGCCAAGAGGAATGAGGGCAAGAGCTTCCTTGCAGGGCAGGAAAACCTCTTAGAACACATGAAGTGCAGGGCAGCTGGGCAGCTCCATGCCTTGGCCCAAAGCATCACAATCAGACAAGCTGGACCCATCCACCACTCTGACAGATAGCACCTTGCAGCGGGTACCTATCTGCATCTCTGCTGCCTTGTCTGTAAAATGGTGTAAGTGGTAGGCTCAACCTTGGAGTGCTGCAATTAGTTACTCTTATTATTACTGAAATTGTGAGAAGATTTGCAATGCAGTGTAAGGAAAAAAGAGTAAAAGGGTGGGTACTGGTGGGGCTGCAGGAGGTCTAAGAAACCAGGTGGTGGGGAGTGGACTTCAACTGAAATAGCTCAGAGTCAAGGAACATCTTGAGCATGCCAGCTCCAGGAGATTTGTTTCCTGCAGGGTGAACTGGATACTAGGTCATGTCAGGAGATGGCTTTGGTGAACAACACTGGATGTCAGCAATGCAGGAAGGGAAAAGGGATGCACACCAAAGCCTACTCTTCCCTCAGCTGCCCAGTAAGCTCCTAGGAAATCAAAGGTATTCCCCAAGGGCAGATTCATGCATTCCCAGCAAACAGCAGCTGACTTCAGCTCTGCAGAGACTATGTGTATAATTTACAAGCAAACACCTGCCTTCTAAATCAAAGAAGCATTAGGAACATAGTATATAAGCTCTTGTTTCTGGAGAACAAATAAAGAAACACCCCTTTATGGTTTAACACAGGCAAAACAGCCACATAGCCATAGGGGTATAAGTAGTGTTTTGTGTGTAGAAAAATGATGACATTGCCCATGATCGGCTTTTTCTCTATCAAGAACAGATTCTAGTAGGCTTACTATAGCACAAATAAAATACAGTGTTCATATAAGGAAGTTACTGAGTGGCTAGCTGAGGGCCTGATGTCCATGAATTAGATCGGTTCCTTAAAAAAGACCAACATATCAAGGAACAAGACATCTCCAAGTGTTGTCCAGGTACAAACAGAGACTTCTCAGCTCAGTGATCTTTGCACTATTTGTCCCTAGGGGAAAGCAAGTTTCCTCCCACAGAGCAGTGTGCAGCTGCCCCCAAATATATCAGAGGCAGATGGAGAGTCATCTGAGAAGCCTCCATGGGTGAGGCCTCCACCAAAACTTTATAAGCAATGGTGACCCTAAAGGGCCTATTTGGGGGTAATAGACACAAAAGAAAAATCTGAATAGCACAGCAGCATCATTCTGCATTATTTATAATGACCAGTAAGAGATCCAAAGCACACCTGGTTTGACTGAAAATGTTATCCAAAGCTAGAAATAATGTAGCTTTCTCTAATTACAATTTGAAATCTGTTCTGAAACATGATCAGACCTGTGATTTCCCTCATTTCCCCCTTTCCTTCTTCTTTACCTTTGAAACAGGATTCAGGCAAACACACTCAGACAGAAAGCAGGCACCTGAGTCATTGCCGGCCAGGGTCACACGGGAAGAACTAAGCAGAAATGAAAAGCCTCGTCTCCTGTTTCTGCTGGCTATTCATGCACCTCACTCTGGAACTCACAGCTCTATAAAAAATAAATAATAGATTTGCAGCCTCCTGTTTTGTAACAAGACAAATGCTATTGTGTTTTGGGTTTCAATGATACATGATAGACTAGGAAGTCTATTTTTAATTCATTCCCATAACTCTAAAAGAACAAAGAAAACTTGAAGGAGCTGAGTGCCATCGATAAGTACAACCCAAATTTCCTCTAGATTTATTTTCTTTACTAAGATGATCTCTTTGAAGTACTTATTTAGTAAAAATGTACTCTTTCTCTGTAATTTTTTTTTTCAGCTTGAAAAATCAAAAGCCACTATCTGTTGCCAATGCCGATGAGGTGGGATTCTTTTTCTCCAGAAGATATATAATAAACATATCAAGTTCACTGATACAGCAGACATATCACATAAGATGTTGCTCAGGACTGTGTGTGTGTGCGCCCATCTCCAGTTCATATGTCTTAAGTCCTCATCTCCAGGCAGAGTTAGACGTGGCCATGAGGGTGGAGCCCCTCCAATGGAATCAGTCTCCTAAAAGTAAAGAGGCCAGAAGACTTGAGAGCTCTCCTCTCCCCTGCCCACATGATTAAACTACGGAGAGGCTGTTGAGGATCCAAAGACAGGTGGCCATCTAAACACTAAGAAGACAGCCCTCACCAGGAACCAGTCTGACAAGCATCTTACTCTTGGACTTCCTGCCTCCAAAAGAACAAGAAATGGTGTCTTGTCATGGTGGCTCCAGCTAAGGCAGATTTTGTGAGCCCAGACTTAAGAATCTGTCTTTTATAAGGCAAGAAGGCATTCTTTGAGCTTTTCATGAGGGATTCAAATGATCTGAAGGGTGCTAAGAAAAGCAATTCAGGAAAGTAACTGCCCTGGACTTGACAGACCTTATGTGGCTCTGACATGACAGCTCACGTTCAGACACTTTGCACAATCTCAGAAAAAATGACTTTTGCATTAATGATTTGTGAAACTGTTGGTTCTTTACTTAATTCTAGAACTCTAACTTCCTCTTTTCAGTAGAACTCTTTTAGCTTTTATCATTTGTTTCCTTATTCCTTTCATGTGGCTTAGCAGTTGGTTTGTTTCATGACTTTAAATGAAAGGTTTTCCTTTTGATTTCCATAAGCCAGGCAGCGCGGTGCGGCACTGATTCCTTAATACACACTCCTTCAGCTGCTTGCGGTGTGTGTCAGGTGAATGGAAGTTTCCCTGTGAGAACACCAGGTGCACTCTCGCTCTGAGACCAGGCCTGAAACTCTCCCCACATCCACAGCACCTCAGCAGCGAAGAGATGGCTCCTCCTGGCTACCTCTGTCCTAGGTTCTGGCCTTAGCTGACAGTAGAAGAAAGAGCAATTCATGTACCAGTGCCCGCTGTCCATCATCTGCTTGGGGAGGATAGCTGACCTTTCAGTGGCATAAATCAAATGTGTCCTCATTATCAAAGTAAACAATTAGGAATTCTCCAACACATGCCCTCTCTATAGAACCAAAATAAAAACAGCAGTTGCAACTAGAAGAATGCCTAAAACACAGCTTTGCGTTTAGTAATTATTCAATAAACATGTGCAGGATTGATAAACGTGTCAAGAAAAGATAAAAAATAGTGTTTGTATTTCACCTAATCATACCATTTCTTTTCCTTTTTAATTTTTTTTTTCCTTAAGGAACATGGGAAGGTGAGAGCGGAAAATGGAGAACAGTCAGGGGCTTCAAGAGTTCTTAGCATGCCTCAGAAAAGAAAACAGAAATCACAGTGTTACCTGGCCAGTGCAGCACCAGCAAGGCTGCAGTTTCCTACTGAGCTCTGGCCCTGAGCTAATCAGGATTACCCCCTCAACTCCTGGGGAGAAGAACATTTGATCATTGTTCTTCATATTCAAAGACTAGCTTTAGGGGAAGTGGTCATTAGGCAGGTGCAGGCCGTGACTGAAAAGACTCACTGGAACTCAGTTCTTTCCGTGCTGCGTGCATAGGTACTGTTGCCCCCTCCATGGGCAGCTGCACCTGTTGCTCTCAGTCAGTGACACTGGCTCCCTGACGCCTGTCTTCCCAAGCCCTTGAGCAAACAGACCCACCCTGTTTTCTGTTGTTGAACAGCACACACCAGTAGCCAGGGTGGCTCAAAGGAAACGTGGCCTCTGCTCAACTCCATTCTCTTGGCCCATTTGGCATGTTTCTGAGGGGTTGTTTGCATTATCCTGCCTGTCCAGGTCCCAGGTGCTCAAGGTTAGCTCCTGATCCACTTTTAGCCCTGTTCTCCCACTATCCCGTTGCTTCTGATTCTGCAGCTCCTCCTCTACCATTTCAGCTCATTCTCTCCTCAGACCAGAGAAACCTCTGTATTTCATCAGATCACAGAGCTAGCGTGAACTAGTCTACAGCTCCCCACTACTCCAGGGATGAACCCAGACTCCACCAGCTAAGAGGCACAATGCCAGGAGCCACCTGGACTGCATATTCCATGGCTAGGGGCTCTGCATCGTCCTCAGTTCTGGATTCTCAAAGAAGATGTTGCCTTTGCCCGGAACAATGTCCTCCTTTCCCCTGGTCTCTGCCTACCCTTTGGTTGAGACACGCCTTCTAACAGGGCCTCCTTTTTGAAACTCTTCTTTAGGAAAATACATTTGGAGAGCAACTCTATTTTTCACATTCACACTCATTGTTTAATCTGCCACTTTTCTGAACCGCCCCCTAAGTTGGAATTCTGTGAAAGTAATGATCCAGTCTCTTAGTTCACAATTAAGTCAGCTATACCTAGTACCATGCCTATCACATAACAGGCACTTGTTAAACACCCCATTGAATGAATGTCCATCTTTCTTAACTGAGTAAAGTTTACTAGAATAAAATAGTAACATAATAGTATGTGGGTACCATGTATTGAGCTCCCACAACATGAAGCGATTTGCTAGGCACTGCTATGTCTGGGTTCATTTAATCTGTGCCCTTCCCGGAGCATTCCAGCTGTCTCCTCTATGGCCTTTCCACGGTACACCTCCTAACAGAAAAGAAGGAAAAATTACTCCACTCAGGCACAATGTCTATGCTAAGCCCAGGACTTGGTACCCATCATGAATACAATCTTCATTCTTACACCTTAAAGGGCTAAAAGATCTCAGTCCCTCAAAGGTGTCATATCTTCTTTCTGAGACACATTGCTAGAATTTTCATTTACTAAAAATATCTAACTTTACTAAAATTCATGAAATCCCACCAAAGTAAAGGCCTAGCTAAATAATAAGAAAAAATTAATTTATTTTATATTATGGACTACTGACTTAATCCTATCATTCATAGTACTGAACTTTGAGCATATTAAGTGCACAGTAGATGTTTGTCGAATTGAATAAAAAACATGACTCACTGCTTGCTGATTTGAAAGCTTTATTTTAAGTGTGCCATTTGCTGACAGTTAGGCATGGGTGGTGAGCCAATTAATCCTGTGCACTTAAAAGTGCAATGAGTAGATTTTAAAGATTTTCCTAATAGGATAGCAAGTAAATAACTCAGGTAAGAGAAAGGAACAACAGTTTAGGAAGACACAATGACTGATGGCTTTTAAAGGGCTGGGAAGAAGCTTACCAATTAGCTTTAAAATACAGAGAGCAGATTTAATTCAACATTAAGAAAACAGGTCACTTTATACTTTCTCATGATTCATGCTAAAGCTACTTTCCAAGTTAAAAATTGGTCTATTCTGATGATCAAGAATACACTATTCAATGAGTCCTCACATTTCTCAAAGTTTATTCTTTAAAAAGATGGTTTTAGGTCAGCTATTAATAATTTTTAAAGGAAGTGGTGCTATTAATTTCTGCATAAAAACTCCAAAATTCAAGCTGCTCCCTTAACAACAAAACATCTACAATAAGAACAACAATGTAAAAACCAAGATTTTGTAGGTCAGTATTATTAAACTATCCAGGATAAGTTTTATATATATTGATATTCAAGCTATTGCATTTAAGTAAATTATTGGCTTCAATAAGCCAACTCTCAATTAAGTAATACAGGTCACTTAACCAGAATGTAAAGAAAACAAACATTACAACATAAATATCCTACTTTTATCAAATAAATATGGTTGGGAAAATTGTAAACTATTATCTTTCTGGCAAAATGTAAAACAAATGTGTATACTGTAAGTACAAATATCTCAGTACATATTCTGACAGAAAAATTCATACTACAGATGGTAAACACATAAATCACCACAGATTAAAGACGCATGAATGAAAAGGAAGCAAGCAACTGTGATTATAATGAATTCTGAGCATTTATATATTGACAAAACTCACTGAACAAAATAAAGAACATTAATTTGTGCTAAAATAAAGCACTTTGTAGAGCAAAGCCTGAAATGCCTCTGGGGGACATCAGTGCAGCAAATTGTACCAGCTCTCCATGCCTCAGCATGCGATGCTGTGGAATATGACCAAACCATCACCATCTGTGATAGACACAAATTAATGATCATGTTGTTATAAATTAACCTATCATTAAAAAACAAGAAGTGTCTCTAGATAAGACAGAATTGGAGACATTCTCAAAAGAGCAATGGATTAAATGAGAAGCCTTGCCATCCAGTGAGAGGAAGAGCATGGCTTGGGAAAGGGAAGCATTATCTAAGTAGTACTTTAAAAGGCAGGGAAGCAGCCAACTAAGATAGGACTCAAACCCACTGAATGCTGATTCCTACACAGAGAAAAAGAGCCATGGATTTCTGTAACTATTCTCTCAAATAATCTAATTTTTTTCCCTGATTTAGGATTATGAGGAAATAAAGGGTGATAAGGAGGAAATGATGATCCCTAATGCTACAAGGAGAGAAAAACCACTCTGTGCCTCTGAAAGGAAACAGCACAGGAAGATAGTGGTTTTGTCATTATTTGTGACACAGCACCCACCAAAACAGAGAAAGGATCAACTGTGTGTCACATGCAACAGATTTTAACAAGTCTAGGCCAAATTCTTCCATGAAAGTAATTTCTTCATAGTTCATGTTGGAGAGAAAATTCCTTCAATAAGTGCAAAGCAGAAAAGCCAGTGAAGAACAGAGGACACAGAAACTCTGGTCTTGCAGCCAACAGATGAAGGCCATTAGGGCTGGGAGATCATTGGTGACTTGTCCCAGCCTAGTCACCAGGCTGACCTCATCCTTTGTGGAGCAATGGTATAGGGCATAAGCAGTTCTTGGAGACTCTTCACTACATCTACTATGAGGATGTCAATGAGCCATTTTCCATTAAGTACAGCGTCCTTTCATGTTGATTGCTAAATAGCCTCACTAAAATCCAGCACAGTTGTGGAGAATGCATGAAGCTCTCTGTACTTTTTCAGCGTAACTTCCAATTTCAGTGCTTATTTTATTTTACCTTATTTTTCTCACTCCTTACCTGTATGTTTATTTTTGTATTCTCTGTATCCTTTTCATCAAATTTATGTGCATTTTTAAACTAAGCAAGATATATACTTTAAATAAGTAAATTTCCAAAACTACAGAGTCATTATTTTTCCAGATATGATTAAGGTCCAAACCAGAGATAGGAGTGCATTACTAGGGAAAAAAAAAAACATATGCAACAGTAAATATTCAGTGATACAGTAAATTAAAAATAAATATTTATTAGTACAGTAGGAAAAGATAAATTAACTGCTCTATAATTCCTTTCAGAAAATATTTTCTATTTATTAACAATATAAAAGAGAAATATGCATCATGAAGGAGCAAAATTTGCAGAATTTGTATAATGTTTGAAGGGATGCTGTGACCAATATTATCCATTACAGATACTCCCAAAGATGACATCAATATACAGGGCTAATTAGCCAGCCAAAAGTCACATCTCTATGTCACTAAAAGTCATACATTGTAATACCTCTGTCCACTAAGGATTTACTTTTGCCCACAGACTGCTAGTGATAATCATCCTTAAGATCCTTCAAAGTGTGAGAAGGAAGAACCCTGGGGGGCATAGTGAGTATTTCCTCAAGAAAGCACATATACCAAGAGAGAAAGACAGCATTCAATTAGACAAAACTTCCTGAATTTTAAACATTTTAGGGATTCAGAACTGAACTACAAATAGTGTCTGACCAGAAGAGTTTAAAATCTAGTGAGGAATAAATATGTACAACACAAAGAACAGTGTTGCTCTAACAAAGGCACAAATAAGCATGATAGCACTGAGGACAATGTTATTTTCATCTAGAGAGCAGATATGAACTTAGATATGGTGAATCAGAGTTATCCCAAGCAGACGGTTAAAAAGATTATTATACAGAATGAAGTGGCTCATCCATTATCAGTAGTGACACTGGTACAAACTACTGGTACAAAATCTCTTAATGATCACCTGACAGGAGAACTAAAGAGTGATATATTTACCAAAGAGTTACTCATGTGAACTCTTTACTTTGATTAAGAACCAAGAAAGAATCAAAGGAAAAGCACAGAAGTTTACCATCTCCTACTGATATTTGTGGAATAACATAAAGAATAAGAAGGTGAGAAGACCTAAATACTGAGCACATCAGAATCTGAGTACCATTAAAACCAACTACAGCCCTTTCTGTAGCACTTACTACCATGTAATGTGTATTTTATTTATTGTTTTTCAGTTTACTGTGATAATTTAGTACCCTCGGGGGAAGTACTTTGTCTACTTTATGTAATTGCCAAGTCATACTGAGACACTCAATAAATATGCAAAGTAAGGTGAACCTTTAAAAAGTTCATACTAATTAATCCAGTGCTTCCATTTCTATAATGCTAGATTAACAGCCACTGTTTATTAAGCATTTAATGCTTCCAGGCACTTTCTACTCCTACCTCATTTATCCAGCCATTTCATCCTCACAATAACACAAAACAAACTGAGGCACAGAGGATAAATACTTTATTTGATGTTATAAAGTTAGCAAATAGCAGAGTACTAGTAGTTCTTGCGAAGTAAATAACCTACAACATGATCAAACAATATATGCAAAGATGTTCATTACAGTGTTGTTTAAAAACACTTGGGGGCCTTTTGCATAAAATGCACTACACCTACGAAAGAAATATCACATACCATCAAAATGCATGTTTGCAAAACATAATAACTAAATGAGATATGTTAAGTATTAAAACAGAACACAAAACTGAACATTATACTGTAAATTCAACAATATGCAAAAATTAAAACTTACACCCCTTCATTTTTTAAGCTCCAGGGGTAGAAATTTGTGCTAAACCCTCTTTAATTCATGGCACTTTATTATTAATGGTCCATGCAAGGCTTCACTTTGTGTATATGTGTGGATAGATTCATAGATGTGTTCTCTTAAATCTCATCTTCAGCCTCCCCCAAAAAATCAATTCTAAAGCACTTGGTGGGTATCTTTTCATTTTAATGTCCTCTTGCAAAATGAGTTTGGTATGCTGGTCCTTTTAAGTCAATTAACAATGGCACTGAGCTATTCATCTCATCCCTAGTCCTCCTCACAGGTTCAGTGTCCTGTCCTACCATTGTCTGTGCTACAGTATCCACAGTTGCTTCCAAGCACTCCACTGCAGGCAGCCACCGCCTTCTGCCCAACCACTCTTCTTGAATGGAGCCCATGTACCATGCCTCCGAAATTCTTTCACTAGGAACACTCCATGCATATACCTTATGCGGTTATTGAAACTGTCCTTAGGGCATATACCCAGGGAATAAATGTTGGACAAATATTATGTCTCATTTGGGTAAGAATTCTAGACCCATTTCCAGTATTGTCACAGAGTCTCTACATCTAACACCACTATGAAGAAATTCCTATATTAGCAGATTCCTATCAGTATTTGCCAGGTCTTTAAAAAACATTTTTAAGTTAATTTAATTGGTACACTATACATATACATAATGATTGCATTCATCATAGGGAATTTGTATAGGCACATAATATATCTTGATTCTTTTTTCCCCAGGCACTCTATTTGTTTTTCTTTTTTTTTCATTTTAAAAAAATAAAAGTACAAAAACATATTGACAGACACCAACTAGAATAAAAAATAGTATAATCACAACTAATCTATAGACAAGGTGATATGGTCTAAAGAGTGGTTATCGATTTATCCATTGATATCTTCGAAGTGTAAATATATAAACCCATATACAGACATGCAAATTTAGTCAGACAATTAATCCTCTCAACAAGAGAAAAAACACAAAAACCAAAAATCCAAAGATAAAAAACAAAACAGGCAAACATCAACAACAGCAACAACAACAACAAAAAAACACCAATAGTTGCTGCTTTACATATTGATATCTTCGAAGTGTGTGTTCAGGATAACACATACAGACATACAAGATTGATCAAATAACCCGTCATCGATTATTACTTAGCATTAAGTGATATAATACAATCGTAGAACCATGTTAGCCCTCCTGCATATATGCATATTCATATATACATACACACATTTTTGTCTTTTTCTTTTCTACTTTCCTTCGTCCCATCTGTTCTTTGTTTTAGAACAGATTTCCTTCATGTCTCTTAGTTTATATTCCCACCCTCGGGTTCTTACACCAGTGATACAATACGTTGCTTGCACATGTATCGCTGATTTATTTCACTTATAAGTATGGACTCCAGTTGTGTCCACTTGCCTACAAAGTCCCCAAAACTGTCTTTCTTTATAGCTGAATAATATTCCATTATATAAAAATGCCACAATTTTTTAATCCAGTATTCTGTAGATGGGCACTTGGGTTGCTTTCACATTTTAGCTATTACAAATTGTGCTGCTATAAACATGGGTGCACATATGTCAGAGTGATATGATGTTTTCAGATCTTCTGGGAAAATACCCAGAAGAGGAATAGCTGGTTTGAATGGAACCTCTAGAACTAATTTGCCGACAAATCTCCAAACGGCTCTCCACAGTGGTTGCACTAGTCTGCATTCCCACCAGCAGTGTAATAGAGTCCCTATTTCTCCACAGCCTCGCCAGCATCTGTTATTGGATGACTTTTTCATACTGGCCAGTCTTACTGGGGTGAGATGAAATCTCGATTTTGTTTTTATTTGCATTTCTCGAATGACTAAGGATGTGGAACATTTTCTCATATATTTATTTGCCATTTGTATTTCTTTGTCTGAGAATTGTGTATTCATCTCAGATGCCCATTTCTGGATTGGGTCTTTGAATTTGGACAGGTACATGTTTTTTAATTCTTTGTATGTTCTAGATAGAAGACCTTTGTCTGAGGGACA
>PVLD010029454.1:0-18060 GCA_004027595.1 Dinomys branickii
TTTTTTTTTTTTTTTTTGTAACAAGAATCAAACTCAGGACCTTACATTTGCCAGGCAGGCGCTTATGCCACTGAGCTATATCCCTGGCCCTTGTTCTTCTTTTTATTTGTTTTTTCCAGTGACTGTTCTCAATCATTATTAATTTCCTTACACTCCTCAGTAGGACCCCCTGTCTCACTTTTCTCTCCTTCTTCTTGTATCCCATTAATTACTTTTTCAAAATCTGTTTTTTCATTCTCTGGTTCCTTCCCCCTCCACTTTTACTAATGTAATTATAAGCTTTATAAATCTCTGGATAAATATTTAATTTTACACTATTTATTGCTGTTGAAAACTGTGCTATTTTTAGTAAAATTGTTCCATGTAGTAGATGCTTACTGAAAGTCAGTAGTGGATCAACATTTGGTTTGTCTTAGTGTTTATACTATGATTATAAATCCCTTTTCTATGGAAAAGAGTGGCACTTTTTTGGTCCTTAGCGTTTGTCAATATTCAGTTTATATTTAATGCTATAGCTGATGCTCATTTTATCATCAAAACAAAGATGATATAGTTGTTGTTATTCATTGGTTTTCTTGAGATGCCAGTATCTACATTTGCTTGGGGTCATTAACAATACTATGGCCCATTCCAGGAGAACTGGATACTGGGCCAAATGCACTGCAACCTTGCAAGTCAGGTAAATAGAGGGTGTTGGGTCTTGGGAAAGAGGCAAAGACCAGTGGTTAGCCATGCCCAGGGGACGCCACTGAAAAATAAGCATTAACTAAAGATGTTTCAGTACTAGAAACAAAACTTCTCATGGCAGTAAACCCACAAACTTCAACACAAAACAAAAACCAAACAAAAATAGAAACTTTAGAAGACAAGGCTACAAAATGCCTATAAAAACTCCCAAGTCCCCCCAAAGCTGAACCATGGTTTATCTAAATGGAGGAAACTAAAAGCCTTACAGCAGAATTATTCAAAATGGTATCCTGGGAGATAACAAAACAGTTTAATAGGGCATTTGGCAAGCTCACAGAAGATATAAGGAATAAAATACTGGGCCAATTTGACAAAATCATGAGTGAATCTGAAAAAGACACTAATACAAAGAGCTGAACAAAATGATGTAAAACATGCATGACAAGCATAAAAAGAATTAGAGCCCATAAAAGGGCTCCAAATATACATTCAGGACACTAAAAATCCTATTGGGAGAATGGGCATTACAATTGACCAAGAGGGGCAGGGTCTCAGAACTAAAAGACAGGGCTGTTGTTAGTGACCAGTTCATCAGAGATATCTTCAAAACAACAAGAGATCATGAAAAATTGGTCCAACATGTTCTGAAAGATGCAAAGAAGACTAATTTAAGATTAGTTGGAATTAGTGAAAAATCAGAAGATAGTGCACAGTGCATAAAAAACCTGTTCATTGAAATAATAGACAAAAATTTACAAATATTGTACACTAAGCAAATTAAATATATAGTAAGTGAGGCACATAAAATGCCAAATAGCCACAACCAAAAGAGAAGCTCTCCACAATACCTCATAATCACAATCCCTGAAGTCCAATGCGAGAACAGAATCTTAAAAGTGGTTAGAGAAAAACAATGAACCACTTATAAAGGAAAATACATTAGAATTATAGGAGATTTAGCAACACAAAACTTAAATGCCAGGATGGCTTAGAGTAAAGTGTTTCACATTCTAAAAGAAAATAATTCCCAAGTCAGCTTGTCATAGCCTGCAAAACTATCTTTCAAAATTGATGAAGAAATAAGATACTTTCATTGTAAAGCTCACCTAAAGAAATTTATGACCACCAAAGCAGCACTCGAAAATATTCTCAAACATACCCTCGAAAAAGGCAATGAAGCTTACAATGACAAAAGATCTAATAGAATGAACACAAAAGATGGGGTGAGCAGTTAAGTGGAAAGAAAAGATAGGAAATCAACAAGAAGTAAGGCAATGACACGAATAAGTCAACTACCTATCAGTAATAACTCTCAACGTGAATGGCCTCAATTCCCAAATAAAAAGACACTGACTGGTAGAAGGAATAAACAATATCCAATGATATACTGTCCTAAAAAAACCACATTTAACCCCCAAAGAAACTCATAGATTAGAAATAAAGGTTAGAAAACAATAGTCCATGCAACAAGAACTTTTTTTAAAAAGCAGGTGTAAGGCTCTTATTTTTAGACAAAATTGACTTCAAGCCAAAACGAATCCTGAGAGGCAAAAGGTCATTACATACCCCAGACCCACAAATTAAAGAAGGAAAGGTTAGGGTTATTTTATCTCATAGTGTGTAGAGGGTTCAGTCCATAGTCAGCTGGCTCCAAGGTAGGATGTCATGGCAGAGGGCCATCGCAGGAAGATACAACAGAAGCATTGAGCCTTTCTTCCTGTTTAATTACATGCAGGGTCCAAGCCTACTAGTTGGTGCCACCCACACTGAGGGTGGGCCTTATAGCTTCAATTAATCCAGCCACATCTCAAACCATGCAAATCTAATCAATTGACTGATCCAGTTAGCATGCATCCATAGTCAGTATTCACACGCCCTAGATCCAGCCACCTCCCAAAAGCTCCACTTACGAGTAAGTTGCATGGGGCTTTGGAGTCCACCTAGACACAAGACATAACAGCTGGCTATCCATGTGCAGAAGATCGAGTCTAGACCCATCTCTCTCACCATGTAGTAAACTCAAATCAAAATGGGTCAAAGAACTAAATGTTACATCAGAAATACTTCACTGCTGGAAGACAAAATAGGTAAAATTCTTCAAGCCATAACCATAGGAAGGATGCTCTGAACATAACTCCAAGTTGCATAGGAAATAGTACTAAGAATCAACAAATGGGATTGCACCAAATTACAAAGCTTCTGCACAGCAAAAGAAACACTAACAGAGTGAAAAAGACAACCTACAGGATAGGAAAATTATTTTCCAGTGATTTCTCAGATAGAGGACTTATATCTAGAACATACACAGAGCTCAAAAACTTCAACCCTCCAAAATAAAAGACTCAATTAAAAAGGCACACGTGAAATAAATGGACACTTCACAGAAGTTCAAGTGTCCAGTAAATACATGAAGAAATGCTCAACATCTCTGGCCATTAAAAGAATACAAATTAAAGCATCACTGAAATTCTGTCTTACCCTAGAAAGAATGGCCATCATTGAAAAATCAAATAATAGCAAATGCTGGAGAGGCTGCAGAGGAAAAAGAACTTTTCTACACCTTTGGTAAGAACGTAAACTAGTACAACCATGATGGAAAATGGTATGGGGTTCCTTAAAAAATTAAAACTAGAAATTTTATGACTCGGCTATGCCCCTTCTAGGTATCTTCCCAAAAGATTTTTTAAAGATATCATATTACACTGATACATGGGTACTCATGTTTATAGCAGCATGATTCATACTAGCTAAGTCTTGGAAGCACCTATATGTACATCAGCAGATGAATGAATGAAGAAAAGGTGGTATTTACACACAGTGGGTACCACTCTGCCACGCAGAAGGATAAACGAGCCATTTGTGGAAAAGTGGATGCACCTTGAGGCCATAATGTTAAGTGAAATAAATCAGACACAGAAGCTTAAATAGCACATGGTTTCTCTTATAGTAGAAACCCAAAGTGCAAATTAAAGAGCAAAATAAAAGGTAGATAATAGGAAGTGGGGAGTTGGATCTTTCTCAAATGGTAAGGGGATCACGAGATTGAAAGAGGGGGGATATGGGGTGAAATAAAAGGAACTGGAATGTGTTATGCACACACACCAACTCCACACAAGGAATGTAAATGGTAAGTACTGTGAACATGTACAAAAAGGGGAAGGGGATCAGGAGATGGTTGGAAGCGGAGGGTGGGAAGGGAAAATGATGAAAGTGGAATTTAGCGGTGTTTGTACATCTACCAGCTTTCCACAAGGAATTTAACATTCTGTACTACACATGCAGAATAAGAAACTAAACCAAAAAACAGATATGGGACAAAGGAATAAAGTCTGTGCTAGAGATAGAAACTGGTTGATTACAATATCCAGGTGATACACATTGTAGTTTTTTAGTTGAAGTTTTTATTAGTGCATATTAATTATGCAGAAAAATGGATTCCATTGTGACATTTTAATACATGCATATAACATATTTTGAGCACATTCCCATTTCCCTTCCTCTCTCCCCTTCCCCTGCCGTATTAGCTGATGGACTGTTATGAGGGTCAGGGGCAAGAAATGAACAGAAGCCCTCAACAAAAGCGACCAAGAATGACTTTTTAGAAGTGTGGCCTGAGCACCTGAATGACTGATCCTCTAGGTGAGATGAGGGAAGAAAGGTGATCAGTGCATTGTTTAGGTTGGAGGTTATTGGCAATCTTCACTGAAATCGGTGGAGTGCCAAGGAATGAACTCAAACCACGGGGGGCTGAGAAGAGAACGGGAAGCAGGACTGCAAATGCAGTAACTACGGACAACTGTTTCTGAGGAGTTTTGCTATGTGAGGGAATAGAGAATGGGGCAGATTCTGGAAGAGAATGTGAAATTGAAGGAAGGCTTTTTAAAAAGCAAGGTTTTCTTCAGTCTGCTTGGATGATTTTGGAAAACTACAGATGAAAGAGAGGAATGTACAAGAGAAAGGACAATTACAGGATGAAAGCCCTACATTAGGCTATTTCTATTGGAGATATGCAATCAAGCTGCCTTTGGTAGAGCAATTCAATATATCAGTGCAATTTATAGGGCAGCGAGTGTCATTCAGCCCTGTGCTGTGTCCATCAGTTTCTGCATCTCACGCTGGCAGGACACCACATGTTGTGCTGTTGTTTGGTTAGGGGACTGGAATCACTTTTGCCTATTTGCTTAAAAGTTACCTGATGAACAATGGTGGAGATGAGGCACAGAGGAGGTAACAACAGTGCCTCTTAACTAGGACCAGGTGAAAACAAACAGGCCTTAGCAACCCCCTGAAATGCTTTGAGGGAAGAAAATAGACCTTAAAAGGATTTGGAAGTCCTGTAAATCAAGGGACCTTGTATATCTGGGTATTGATGTGACCGTGACCTCATTGGTACTCAGATCAGTGAGGCTCTAGTACAGCAAAAGTGCCTTTAGATCAATGATTCCTAAACTTTAGATAGAATGCCCCCAAAGCCAGCTGGAACACGGGCATGCCCCTAGAGATTGCATCTTAGTGCAACTGGGGTGGGGCCTGCGATCCTACATTCCTCACCCCCATGTGGGACATACTGTACCAGAGACCACATTCTGAGAGCCACTGGCAGCACGCAAACACTGGTACCCGCTTGGTGGGGGAAATCAGGAAAAATTTCATAAGAAAGTATGTGAGATGGAGAGATGGAGGAGTATTGGGCAAGTCAAGAGGAGGACATGGAGGGCCCTTATTTGTTTCTTATGCTGGCGGTTTAAACTAAGCTGGTCATGTGATGATCCACCTTGATTTTTTTTTTGCGGGGCGGGGGACAGGATCTCCTGATGTAGTTCAGGTTGTCCTTGAACTTACTTTGTACTCCAGGCTGCCCTCAAGCTGATGGTAATCCTCTTGCGTCAGCCTCTGGAGTGCTAGAATTACAGGCATGCACCACCATGCTCAGCTATCCACATTGATTGCTAACAAAACTGTAACAAATAAATTTGCTGTGGTCCCAACTGTTTCAGTGAAATACTGATTTTAGGTCAGTATTACGTGTGTGTGTGTGTGTGTGTGTGTGTGTGTGTGTGTGTAAGTGTATATACTGGGGATTGAACCAGAGTTTTTACACTGAACCTTTTTTTTAATTTTTAATTTTTTATTTTGAGACCTGGTCTTGGTAAGTCATTAAATTGTCCAGGCTGGGCTGTAACTTGTGACATAAATCTCTCTGGAGGTTTGTACATGTGAACATTCACAGTGAGACTTTGTAGTTGGCTTGTAGTTATCTTGCTATAAATCAGAATATATTTTTGTTAAATGTACATTTCTTTTCAGTATCTTTATTATATTTACAGAAATAGTATTTCTTCAGAAATATTTCATAAAGTGGTTTACTACATCATAAATCATATATAGTAAATTTTGATAGCTCTGCCAAATTTCCCTCCAGAAACATTGGTCTAATTTACATTCACAGCACACATATGACAGTAATCTCATATTTTTGTTAGTAGAAGGTATTATTGGTCTTTCAAACTTTTGCCAATCTGACACTGGAAAATGATGTGTCCTTCTAATTTCTGCTTCTGTAATAAATACTGGAGTTAAGCACAGATTCAAATATTTGTTCACTTGGCATTTCTTCCTCTGATTTGGCTGTGCATATTTTTTGCTGAGTTTTCTGTTGGCGTATGGTGATACCTCAGTTCACAAACATTTTCGTTTGTGAACAATTTGGTTTGCAAACAGAAGCATTTGGCAAGATTTTGTTTTTGTTTGTGAATTGTGCATCGGGTGACTAATATGACCAGAACCATCTTTCCCACACAAACACAAATGTGGCCATCTTTTCCAGAATTGCAGAACTAATTAAATTCATGAAACCAGGCATCACTGTATATGTCTTTTTCTCAGTGACTTATAGCAGTTCTTTTCAATGTCCTGGATAGTAACCATTACAGATGTGTAGCACAGGGAGTTTTCCTCAGGTTGCACTTTGTCTTGTAACTTGTTTGGCTTAGGGCACAGAAGTTTACTATATGTGGATGGGTAAGCCATTCTCTCTGTGACTCCAGAGATTTGTGTGCAGTTTAGAAAGACTATTCCCCCCTCAGTGCTGTATTTATTGCAATATATTTCCCAACATGTACTATATTCGTCAGATTTTTGTTGCTGTAACAAAATAGCTGACATACACAAATTGAAGGAGAATAGGATTTATTTTGGCCCAGCCTCAGAGGTTTCGGTCTATTGTAGTCTGGTTCTGTTGCTGTGGGTCTGAGGTGAGGTGGAAGTGCACGGCAGCTGTTTACCTCGTGGCGATCGGGAAGAAGAGAGAGCAAGAGAGAGCCCAAGAAAAGATCCGGGCTTCAGAGGCCTGCCCCGACTTGCTTGGATTGAGAGGCTCCTGCAGAGGGATTGGACTGTAAGAGTGCTAACCTCATCAATAGTTTACGGCTGAAGGGGCTATTAGGTGGTGGGGCGTAGTTGGAGAGAGTGGGTCATGTGGGGCATGACCTTGGGGCCTACACTGGGTCCCTGGCCGCTTCCTCTCTGATTTCTTCCCTTACTCTCTGCTTTCCAGATGCAGTGAGTTGAGCAGCTTTCCTCTCTCAGGGCCACTGACCATGGCTGTCCACCACAATATTTCTGTCTTGGGCTCGGCCAACCACAGACTGAAACCTCCCCTTTAATTTGTGAATGCCAGCTGTTTTGTCCAAGCAGGGTGAAGCGGACCAGCAAGTAGTAACTGAGATTAAAGACAGGCCTTAAGCTTGATTCTTTTCCCAATGAATAACTACCCAGTTATCTCAATATCATCAATTGATTAATCTATCTCTTCTTACTGATTTGAAACCTTTAATACAAAATTCCCATGTGTGTGTTTGTACTCCGTATTCTGTTCCACTAGTCTTCCATGACTTAGGCTTCCAAACTGTTAAGACAGTCTTCAAGTTATGTCCATGTCTGCTTACCAGTTTTACTGAGTTATTTTATTTCAGCAGTTATGTTTCCAGTTTGTAAGAACTCTTGTCTTCATTCTCTGTTTTGTCTTTTTAAACCAGACTGCTTTTGTCCGTGGATGTACTATTCTCTTGGACATCTCTCAAGATACTAATGAAAATTTTCAAAAAAGGTATTTTCTGTTTTGCACATTAATTTGCCCTCAGAAGTCAGCTGTATCGACTTTCATTAACTGTCTTGTGATTGGCCATTTATATGAAGAACTGGATTGCTACATTTTACTAATAGCTTGGCGTTCTCAGTGCTTGTGAAGGTCGTTGTTCACCTGACAGACCTCCTGTCTGAATGTGACAGAATTGTTGCAGGCGCACGACGGGGGATATGCTCTTTATGAAGTATGGATAGGAGACTACTTGAAGTTTGGTAGCTAGCAATTCAGAGACTGGAAAAACATCTTCTTGGAAGTGTAGTGCATAAGAGGATTTCACACTGATAACAAGATACCTTTTGTCAGCATATCCTCACAGTGGCCCCCTGATTACCTGGGTATCCCCCACTTCTCTTTCCAACCACAAACTCTATGCTGGGCTCTCTCTCTGTGCCTGGGAAGAGCTTTATTTAGAATGCGATTCTCACTGGCTGTAGCCAGAGGTGAACACTGCGGTGAGACACTGCCCAGAACTGAGAGTGGCCCAGGTGCTCTGGTGGTCATTTCTCTGCTTTCTGCTCCATGATTCTCTCCGGTGCCCAGCCCCGGGTATCTCTGAGCTTTAGCAGGTTCACGTTCATTTCTTCACCACCCTTTTCCAATTCCTAGATTAGTCTGCCCTCTAAGTTCCAGAAAGTTTGACTCTTTCTGGGAGGTTACACAACACAAACGTCTAGCACACTGAGACAGACTATCGGGCCTGCAGAAGCTGCTTAGCTTCCCGGTGGCTCTGTTTACTCATTTTTTTCAAAAATTAGAGAGTGATAGTACCCGCCTTATGGAATTATTAAATGGCTTAAACTGTTCAACTCAGTACCTGGCACGCTGTGTTTTCCTGATCTGCTAGTGATCTTTTCTGGCTCTCTAGCACTCCGGATGTTTTTGTCTTATTTTTTGGCATTTTACCAGGACTGTGGAAGGAAAATAATATTACATGAGTAAATTAGCCTATCACCTCGAACTGGAAGTGAGCACCTGCGTTTGAAAACACAATAAAAAGAACATTCTAAATCATTCATTTTCTACCATTTCAGACTTTACCTCCTTTTGATTTACTCAGAAGAAGGTAGCTTTAAAAATGAGCAAAAGAATTAGAAATAACTTCCCGAAGATTGCAAATTTGTTTAGAAGAGCATCCCACACTACAGTCAGGGTCTCTTGTCTTTCAGTCCAGTCCCTACGACCTCTAAAAGTGAGTAAATGAAGAATATCCAGTTCATATGCTGAGGTCACAAATTCCATTGCGTGTGCAGCCATCCTGTGGCCCTTTTGTCCCGTTACAACCGAACCGTGCCTGTTACTGAAAGCTGTCCTCTCACATAAACTTTGATCTCATTTTCTCCACCTGCTTTCTCCAGTATTTTATATGATTAAAAAGCCTTTCTTTCTGTGGTATATTCAAGCCCATGCTCTCAACTGGATCCTTTCAGTTGGTCTTAGTCATGTTGAAATCTACCCTTTTAAGAAAAAGACACAACATCGTTCAACACTCCTACTTTTACCCCACAGATTTTGTTCTGTCTCTCTCTTTCTGCACTCTTCCACCTCCACATTCCTACAAAGCACTCTCCACACTGTAAGTACCCACCCTTCCTCCCATTTTCTTCCATCCCTTAAATATTGATTTGGCCTTTTCTGCCCCACAAACACTTCTTACCAAGATCACATCTGACTTCCGTGCCACAAACTCCAACAGATGCTTTTCAGGCATCACAATGCTATATTTTACATCAGCATTTGGCACAGATGATTAGCCACATCTTCTTAAAACACACTCTTCTTGGGGCGTTAGGACATTCACATTCTTCTGGTTTTCATCCTACTTACCCATTCTTTCTCAGTAATGTTGACAGGCTCCTTACTTCCCCTTGTCTGGGAAATGATGGAGTCACACACACTGCGGGCTTAATGCCTCTGTATGTCTCACTTTCCACGCTCCCTGGGAAAGTTCGAGCTCAAGATGTCAGTAACTGTCTATATACCATTGATACCCCGAATCTGTATCTCTACCCCTAACCTCTCTGCTGACTGAATGCTGTCATCTCTTCTTAAATACCTTTAAGTCTCCTCGAAGTCAAAGTGCTCAAAGTGGAATTTTATCTTTTAAACATAATAGTCTTCCCATGTTTCATGTCTCAGTGAAGGACAAACCCATCGATCAAGTTATGTAACCCTTTAATCTATTGATTATCTTTGATATTGCTTCTTCTTATACCAAATTAAGTACCAAATCTGTTGACTTCATTTTCTAAATACCTATTAAATACTGTTTTCTATCTGTACCTCCTTCCCCCCGGCCAGGGACCATTCTGTCTCCCCTAGGCCATGTTCCTCTCCTGGTAAATTCACATTCACTTACTCCTCTGATTCTCACAGAGAAGATGTCTTGTCTCCCCTGATTAAGTCAGGCTTCCTTAGTATGCCTGTCCTAGTACCAGGTGTTGATCAGCAACATGGCTGTTGTACATTCATTTGTGTGAATGTTTGAGTACTTTCTTTCTCTCCCTACTTCTCCTACATTCATTCAACAAATATTTGCCTAGCTGGGTGTGGTGGTGCATGCCTGTCAGCACTCAGGAGGCTGAGGCAGGAGGATTGTCTCAAATTCAAAACCATTCAGGGCTACACAATGAGCTCAAGGCCAACCTGGACTACATAGTGAGACCCTATCTCAAATAAAATATTTCTTGAGTCCCCACTATATGCCAGGCATTATTTTAGAAGGGGTGAAAATTTTTACACAAATAAATATGCAATCTATGATATCAAGAGGTGAAAAGCGCTATGAAGAAACACAAAGTGGGGTGATAAGGCAGAGAACTCCAAGGTTGCCACTCTGGACAGAAGAGTCAGAGAAGGCTTCTTAGAGGAAGGGACTGAGCAAAGATTTGAATAAAGTATGGGAGCAAGCCAGGAGAAAGCCTGGGAAGACGGACATTCTGGGGACAGGAAACCCTAAGGGGAAAGGGTAGAGGGTGCCTAAGCTGTTCAAAGCATAACGAGAAGTCGGTGAGGCTGCAGTGGAATGGACGGGAAAGTGGTAGGAAATAAGGTCAGAGTCTGAAGTAGAGTCTGGGTCCCAGAGGGTCTTTCTCGTAGGCCACGCTGCTGGAAGAGAAAACAATTGGAAGCTCTTAATAAGGAGGGCCTGGATCCTGTGTATGTTCTAAATGAGTGCTGCCGCTGCTTTGGGGAGCATGGGCTGGAATGAGGGGCGGGGAGAAGGGAGGGGCCCAGGTGAGAGGCTGTGCTGGTGGTCTTGAGGAGACCTGGTGTGGGCTTGGCCTAGCGTGGGCACTGGAGAGGCTGCGAGGGAGGACCGAGTGGGAAGCACTGGGAAGGCAGAGCTCGCAGAACTTGGTGACGTGCTTCTCCAAAGCCTCCGCTCCATCTTTCTCAAGGAGAGGAGAAGTGGAAGCACGGCAGACAAAGCCTTCTGGGACCCAGTCTCTCCTTCTCTCCTCACTCCCCCTCTCCAGGCAAGGCGGCCCCCTGGCTGTTCTGTAAACAGGCTAACCGTGATCTCACCTTGGGGATCAGGAGAGCAAGTGTCCACAGGGCTTCCTCCCTCAGGGCTCGGCTCAGATGTCACCTTTTTGGAGAGTCCCTGCCCCAGGACTCCTGATGACCCTTTCCCATTTCTTTACACAGTGCAAATCACTGCCCGACGTTATACATATAATGTATGACCACACAATGTACAGGTGTGCATTTATTCCATGAAGGCAAATTTGGTCTGGTTTGTGTACTACAGAACAGAACTTCCAGATAGTTCCTCGCACACAGTAAATGTTCAATAAATACGTCTTGAACTAATGTATATCCTGAACTAATGTTGTTGAAATAGGGAAAGGGCAAAGAATATCCTCAGGGGTTGGGCCCTGAATGATGGTGCCACGTAATACGGCAATATGCCATGTAATACGGCGATATTAGTTTTTCAAACTTGTTAACCTTGAGACCTCCTGTTGCATGACTCTTGCTGGAATAGTCTTCAAAACTTGCTTCCTCCAGTGAAGGATCATAGATGTCTTCACTCCCTCTGTGGCTTATGGAAGCCTACGACAAATCTAGAATTCTAAGCGCTCTGGAAACCCAAGCTGACTGTCAGTTTCCAAGACTGAATAGGACATCAGTTTGATCTAAACCCCATAACTGATGTTCTAGATGTCAGTGACCCTGTGTAAGGTTCAGGGCTAACAACTGTTTAAGAAACAATATCACAAAATAAGTTTTAATGCAAAAAGAAAGAAATGTTTAAAAAAGAGCCATCCATTTTCCTCATTCTTGCAGGTGCCCAACCAGATTGACTTGTTGGAGTGCATTTTCTGCATTCTTAATAGATAGCTAGCAGGAAACGCCTTCTACAGCCTCTGCTAGAGGGCTAGAAGGCAGCAAAGGGAGGGTACAAATCCCTGCCTCCTGCTTCCGTAAGCACTGGGCTGCTCTAAAGCAGGCCAGACAGCGCTGGCCTTCAGCACTCACCTCAGCCCAGCCATAAAGTCTTGGTCTGTCTCAGGTGATGGTCCAGAATTAAGGTAAGAGAAGCCGAGGACTTCAGGAATGGGGGAACATGGGTGGAAATTCAACAGGGAAGGAATTGGAGGGCATCAAATGCTGTGCTCAGTAAGGTCCAATCTGGTCTCTGGTTCCAAGTGATGACTGTGACAACGAACCTCTCTGATGCCCCACTCTGCCCAGGAGTGCTAGGTGCCATTTTGCAGAAACATGGTCAAATTGTCCATGCCCTGTCTATGAGGTAGAGTAGATCAAACAGTTGCTTTTAGATTCTGTGTTCAAATTCTTTTGCAGAAGTTTGAGCAGTGTTCCGAGGTCCACTCGGACCGTTGTGTTTTTCTAGTTTGTAGCTTAGATGCACTTTTGCGGCATCCTTCTTTTGTAAGCCAGACCCGCATCAATGGATACATAAATAGAAACCGCTTACGGGGAGATCACAAGAGGCGAATCTGGTCAGGTTTTTCCAGAGGTGCATTGAGATGTAGTTCTTCATTGTGTTATATCAAATAATAATTCTCAGGATTTTCTTTTTAAATTGTTTTCTTTCTTTCTTTCTTTGAAATAGTCTCACTGTTCTTGCCCAGGCTGGCCTTGAACTCTTTGGTTAAGCAATCCTCCTGACTCAGCCTCCCGAGTAGCTGCAACTACAGGTATGTAGCCAGCTTAATACTCAGAATTTTACTATCCCTCAAATATTGTTTCTCTCTCCTGGATTCTGAGTGTAGCCTAGGGACTTGTTTGTGAGTTGAATCCAGAGAAGTAGCCTCCACTTTCTTCGTGTGTCTGTGTGTTTGGAGAGGAAAAGTGAAGTAGAGGCTGTCTTGTGGTTTATTCAGTATCCCCGCTTGCCCACAGATGATCGGGCTGAAGCACCAGCCATGATTTTCTCTCCAACTTTTCTCAGCTATGGCCAGATGGCCTTCGGTCTCTGTTGATGTTACCCAAGGAGACTAGGAACGTGCTTCTGGCCCTGATCTCTCAAGAATTCGGTCACCTCTTTCTATGTAGCTTCAGGGCAGTTCACAAAGGTAGATTGCAAGCTGTGTCAAGCCTGAGCCTAGGGCGGCAGCTGCTGGCAATTCTGCACGTTAAGAGGGTGAGTCCTCCAAAGGTGCTATCCGGCCCTTGCAGCAGCAGGTGCTGGCTTCAAGAAGAAGCCTGGGAGGAGAGAAGCGAGGTTATGCTTGCTTCCCCTGAAGGAAATCATACCACTGCTTTAGGGTCCTGGCTCGCAGCCCCTTAGGGATTAGAGGCCAACCCCCACCCCTACTTTTGGTAGATGGGGGGATACAGAGCCCTACAGAGGGAGGAACTATTATGCCCACCAGGTAGGCAGTAAAGGATGGCGATTAAGCAGCGGACATGAAGCCAGAGAGACTCAGGTTCACATCTCAGCTTTGCTACTCTTCAGCCGTGTGGGGTGGGCAGTTTATTTCTCCTTCTCTAAGCTCCAGTTTGCATATCTGTAAAATGGTGCCAATAATACCTACTTTGAGGCTTATGAAGATTGGAGGAGATCCATGTAGAGCTTATTCCACAGAATGGGTATTGCTTTGCTGCTGCAACCCCAAAGTCTCATTACTTTACAATTCGCAGTAAATTTGCTTTGTTTCCACAACCCCAACTGTTTCCATGGATCTTGTGCTTTTTCTTGAGGAGTCATGTGCCTACAGTGAAATGCACAGATCTTACATGAGCAGTTTGATGAGTTTTGACAAATACATACATGCACGTAACAATCACCACCCTCATCAAGATGTGGGACCATGTTGATGAAAAACCAGGCACGTTCCTAGTGTCCTTGGCTAACAACCACCATGAGGGCTCCCTCATGCCCCTGCTTAGTCCCTAGCCTGCAGGCAACTGCTATTGTGACTTCTACCACTATAGCCTATTTGGGCTTGTTCCATATATGCAAGTGGGCTCATCCATACGTGGCCTTTGCATGGGGCCTCTTTCACTCAATATAGTGTCTTTCAGATTCACTCTTTTTTTGTGCAGATAGTTTGTTCCTTTTTATTGCTTTGTGACATTCCTTTGTATGAATATGTCACAGCTAGTTTATTATCCTGGTAATAGGAAATTGAATTATTTCCTTTTTTGCCCATTATTGATAAAGTTGCTATGAATGCTCATATACAAGTCTATGTGGGCATAGCCTTTGTTTCTCTTGATTATATGTACCTACAAGTAAGGTTGTTGGAACATGTGGTAAGAAAATGTTTTAACTTTGTAAGAAGCTATCAATATTTTGAAGAGGTCATTCTGTGTTTTTTGAAATTAAGGTACAAACTGAATTCACTTTTAGGTAATGCCTGGTTATATTTAGCTTGACTGTCAACCAGGAGAAACAAAATTATGGTGTTCAATCAAAGGCTTTTCTAGACAACATAATCCAATTATGACTGGGCTAGAATGATTCTGAAAGGAAAACATTTTGCAAAGGATCTTCTGCTCACTGCTAGATTGTCCCCGTCTTACCTGTTAACCTAATAGAACCCTAAACTACTTTGTGCTAGATCCTGAGATTAAGACATGAATAAGAAATACTCTCTGATCTCAAACATCTCATAAGCTAGTGAGGAAGGCAGTCTATTTGACTGTGGTCATTTTCATTATCTTCACAAGAATGAAGAGATTAAATACACTTTTGGTCAGAGCACATGATAAATCAGATTTGGTGGCCAAAGGTAAAGAAGCATCTAGACAGGCTGCTTCTCTTGTAAAGTAAGCCCGTGATGTTTCCTGAACACTGATTAGACTTTCTTGAGTGCCAAAGGTGTGCCAGGTCCTGGGCTGGATGCAAATAGACAGCCAGTGACCTCAAGGAACTCACAAGGTAGGAAATGCTGGTGCTACTGATGGAATCCAACTTTAAGGCAATTTGTCAAATAGCTCTTGAGCATCTACTCAATTCTGGGGTACTGTCCTAGATACAGAGGCCATGGTGGTGAAGAGAATGACAACCTCACAATCTTTCAGGAGCCTTCTACTACTATTCCTACAATGCATGACCATTAAATTGTTTTGAGGAGATCTGTATTTAGCTTAGAACGTGTCTGTCTGGAGGTCTTAAAGCTGATGTTGTTCGTAATGGCTAATTTCTAAAATAGTGCTAGTATGTGCCAGATACCATCTTACACAGACTGGGGAGTTGCTGCTGCTGACCTTCTAGAACCTAGTGGCTCCATGGGGTTTCAGTGAGAACCTGTACTGCATAGGAGCAAACTGTTTACCCTCAAGAATGCTGCTTGTATTTCCCTGATTACTTTATAATGATAAAAGATCTGATAGTCTGTGTTCCACAAGTGCCATTTAAGTTGAAATCTGGAAATACGGCTCAAAGTAGTGTTCTGATTGCAGGCAGCTGGCTGAATACTCATGGGTGAGAAGATTAAATGTGTCATCAATTTTAATAAATGTTTGCACACCATAAAAGAGTGCCACTCATTCAAATTAGAGCCAGGCTCCTTTGTAAAATAATGCAAGTGATGCTTTCCTTTTGGTTTACAGCTCTCGTCTGTGTAATTCTCTGACAATGGAAGGGATGAAGAAGACTGATGATGAACTGCCCACAAGCAGGCAGAAGCCTATAAAGACTGAGTGGAATTCCCGAAGTGTCCTCTTCACCTATTTCCACGGGGACATCAACACTGAAGTGGATGAGCACTTCTCCAGGGCTCTAAGCAATATTAAGAGACCCCAGGAATTGCACCCCTTGAGCCAGAGCCAGAGCCAGAGCCAGAGCCAGAGCCAGAGCCAGAGTGAAGAAGTGATCCTAAAAAATGGTGAGCACATGGGGAGGGATGAGGCTGGAGTTCTCTAACATGGCTTTTGCTGAAAGAGTGAGGCTTTGAGGTACTCCATGTGCTCTGACGTGTGCATATTTGCTAAAGGCAAGTCACTGCCTCATGAGAAGCCATATGCCTTCTTAGAAACTAATGTAAAAATGCACAAGTAGTATATGTTTCATTATTGCCTCAGTTATGTTAAACACTGGGTTCACTGGTCAGCACAATGAGAGCTCAACAATTGTTCACAGTTACTACCATTATAGGCAACGTTATTATTGACTATCAGCCTGAGAGCAGGAACACGGAAGGATCCACAGTAAGATAAAGCATGTCTCGTGTTGGGGCTCCCAGACTCTTCTCAACCAATAGTGGATGATCCGGCGAGCAAGGGCAGGGGCCAGAAGGAGCCAGATGAAGATTCTTACCACATCCCTCTCTTACTCCTCAAAGGGTCAGGGTGTCTATTGTTCAAGAGAGTCGTGTCACAATGTGTGCATCCACTTCTGGGGGAAGATACACATTAAGCTGGCAGAGGCCACAGTATGACTTTCACAGGCCCTAGACACTTTTGCATTCATGGGTCCCCTTCCTCTAGAAAGATACTAAAAGTTACATTTTAATGCTGCACTGATATAAAGATGAATTAAATCCAGGCTGGATTCACTTCTAATACATACAGAATCATTATCACACTCATAGTTTTCTTTTCATTTTAAAACAACTGACAGTGTTTTCATAGGTCTTCTAAAGTATTCGGGAGTCCTAGATACTGTGCCTAATGGACTCCCTCCTGCTGCGAATGTGAATCATTATGACACCTCTCTAGCTTTTTTGAAATGTGCAAATAGGGCTGGGGATATAGCTCAGTGGAATAAGTGCTTGCCTGGCAAGCACAAGGTCCTGAGTTTGATCCCCAGTACTGCAAAAAAAAAAAAAAAAAAAAGAAAGAAAGAAAGAAATGTGCAAATAGATCAAGGTCTGGTTGGATTTAAGAGCTCTTTATTGCTGGTGTCGAGCCTACATGTTGAACTCCTCCAGTGGGGCTTCAGCCTGTGGGTAAAGGGCTCACCTATTCTCAGTTGCCATGGTTTGTGACTCTTTGAGTCACAAACTCTTTGAGTCTGAAAGAGCGTTAGTGTGAATCTCATGTACTCACTTTTGCAGAATTACTTCTTTACTTCTTTCCAGGAGATTACTTTTATATCCAAGTGATGGACTTTTCTTGAAGAATCTGTAGTTTAAGTAAACCTGTGATGGGCACGTGGTAGTAGACTCTAGAGGAAAAGGTGTGGCACTTCTTATTAAATTGGCCAAAGGGCGTGGGTAGTGGGTGGGGAGGTGATGCTCAGGAGTGTGTCGAATGATTGGAGCAGGAGAGAGAATGATTGCTCTCCAGTTGTTTCAGAGGCATGTTAAAAACTGGAAACCCCCGAAGTGTCACTGTCTTCTTTCCGTTTGTCACCACCAACCAGAGTGTACATTTATGTGTTTTGCTTCTGGCTCCTTCTTACCCCACTTAGTCTCTTGAATTCCATAGCAGCAGGCAGTCAGTCTGCTAATTGCTGCTGTCTAAGCACCTCACACAATGCCTGACTCATGGAAGGCGCTCAGTATGTATTGCTTCAATGAATGAGACTGTGATTCGGATCACATGGGCCTGACCCTGCAGATGCTGTATATTAGTCTACTTTCTGTTGCTAATAACACAGTGCCACAGACTGAGTGAATGATAAAGAAATGAGATTCAATTTGGCTCACAATTCTGGTCCAAGGTTGAGGGCCCCATCTGCCGATGGCCTGCTTGCTGGTAGAGCCCTAGGCAGTGCAGGGCATCAAATAATGAGATGCTAGGTGCATATGCGTGGATCCTCTAGTCTTTCTCCCTCTTCTCATAAAATCATCAATGATTTAATTGTG
>PVLD010029455.1:0-18060 GCA_004027595.1 Dinomys branickii
GAAATACAGAATTATAGAGAACACAGAAGGGAATTAGCTCTGGATGCTGTCCTACATAATGTTACCTTCACCTTTGTTACTCAGTTACACAGATGATGGCCCATTTGATCATTCAATTTTTCTCCTCCCTCATCTCCGTTGCCCTACCACTCAATCAGTCATCTTCCCTGTGATAATAACTGTACTCCTGGGTTTATCTGTATCCTTGGACTCTCACCTTGGGAAGAGATATAGCTGCCTCAGACTTTACTATAACATACACAGGTGTAAACAAACTACCATGGTTGGAGGTGGGAAAGCACATATGCTCACAGCGGACCACCCGGCTCCACCCTGTCGTCGTGCTATGGGTGGGAGCAGGTCCAGTCCATGAGGTGCCCTGAGTGGAGCCCACAGTGGAGCAGCCGCGGGGCCCACTGCGGATCATCTGCGGGGCCCACTGCGGAACAGCCGCAGGGCCCACTGACTGTGGTGCAGCCGCGGGGCCCACAGCGGAGCAGCCGCGGGGCCCACTGCGGTGCAGCCACAGGGCCCACAGTGGAGCAGCCATGGGACCCACTGTGGAACAGCTGCGGGGCCCTCAGCGGAGCAGCCGCGGGGTGCCCTCTGTGCCCCTTTTGGCTCTGTCCCATTGCCTTGATGCCTGAGGCCCTTTCTTCTCCTCCCACCTCCTCCTGATCTCCAGCATTACTGTTCCCCACCCCTTGCAGCTGGGCAATGGGTCTCTGAAGCTGAAGCTGCGAATGCTGGAAACAAGGGCGTGGCCAAGGGCGTGCTTGGAGCAGCGACCTCCTCCCTCTGTCTCGTCTCCTTCCAACTGTGCCATGGCAGATCTCTGATCCCCTCCTCCAGAGGAGGTTTTGCTTAGTCTTTCCGAGGGTTTCAGTTCCCACTTCAGATCCTTCTCGAGTTCAGGATATCCACCTCTTTCCTTTCTGTCCTTCACATGTTGCTATATTCCTATGTCTGAGTGGCATTCCTCCGGGAGGTTCTCTCTCTGCTGCCTACCCGGTCGCCATGGGTTCATACAAGGTTCACATATGCAAGCAGTATGGAGACACTCTTGTTGCTCATATTAGTAGTTTGGGGTGAGTCCTGAAGCCTGTGGACTCGTCCCATTGCTGTCAGGAACAGGTGGTGATTGCGCAGGCCGCCGAGGCTCAAGGTGCTCACAGAGGGTGTTCAGGGTGGGAGCTGAAGCCCAGTAACTCAGTTCATGCTTCCTGTTTGATGTTGGAGTGAGAAGGGCGTGGGGCCGTGTGATCCACCTCCATCTGCAGCTCTCTCTTGCTGTTGTGCTCCAGTTCCCGTTTGTTCCTTGGCTGGATCCCTGGGAGTTGCTGTGGCTCTGATGTGGGTGCCGATGCACCCCACCGCTCCCCACTGGCAGCCGCCCATATAGTGGAGAGGCAGGAGGCCACAGCCTCGAGGCAGGCATAGAGCTGGGTGTGGTAGGATGTGTACTGGCTGCTCTGGCTCCACCTTGCCTCCAGGTGCTGATTAGGAAGGTTGCTGCAGAGTGGGGACTCCTGGCTGTTACAACCTCTCATCCTCACACTGGATTTGACAAAAGTTCCCAACTGCCATTGCCTCTTTTCCTGGCTGCGCCCTCTCCTCTCCAGTTCTGGACCAGCTCTTGGAACTCCGCTCTCCCCTGGCCAAGTCAGGAGGCTTCCATGAGCGTGGGTCTCCAAAGCTGAAGCTGCGATTGCTGGAACGAGGGCTTGGGCCAAGAGTGTGTTTGAAGCAGTGGCTTCCTCTTTCTCCGTCTCTTCTCCCTCCGACTGTACCGTGGTGGCCCTCCGATCCTTTCCTCCAGAAGAGGTTTTGCTTGGTCTTTCCTAGGGCCTCAGTTCCCATTTCAGATCCTTCTTGGGTTCAGGGTACACACCTCTCTCCTTTCTGTCTTCATATTGTTATATTCCATTGTCTGGGTGGTAATCCTCTGGGAGGTTCTCTCTCTGCTGCCTACCCGGTCGCCATCTTCCTGGAAGTCTCCAGAATCAGAACTTATGTACTGTATCTATATGCCTATATATCAGAATACATGCATAACAGAACTTTACATATAAGATATACATTTATTATATATAAATATAATGTATATATTATATATGTAATGGAATTTTATGCAATATGTGCATAGAGCATTTTGTATAAAATCATTTTCTATTTATGTAAAGATAAGTTACACAGCTATTGAGAATAATTTTGCAGTGACAATATATGTGATAAATACATATGTGTGTATACACACACTTATATTTCTGTATATGTGAAACAGTTTCCACATTCATGCAGCATCAGAGGACATTTAGTTGATTTCTCACCTTACCTTGTGCTGCTGTGACACAATATCCAGCACTCAAAGGAGGCATTTAGTATGGCTCACAGTTTCAGAGGTTTCAGTCCCTGGTCAGCAGTCTCCAAGGCAGAACCATCACAATGGGAGGGTGTGATGGAGAGAAAAGCTGCTCATTTCATGGGGCCAGCAAGCCCAGCAGGGCAAGAGCCAGAGAAGAAAGGGCGAAGGATCAGGTAGAGTCCCCAGGCCACACCTCCACAACTCACCCAGAGACCCCCAGAAGAGTGCTTCACTAATCCCCACATGACTGTGCAGCAATCTGATTGACAACAGCTGTCTGCCACAGCTACTGAGAATAATTTTGCAATGACCATAGAAGTACAGATGTCTCTTTCACAGACTGATCTCAGTTCCTTTGGATATATACCCACTATTGGAGCTGCTGGATCATATAGCAATGCTCTTGTTCATGTTTTGAGGAATCTCCATTCTGTTTTCCATTACTGTAGCACCAGCTTACATTTCCATCAATAGTATACACATTTTTCCTTCTATCTACATCTTGCTAGTACTTTGAAATCTCTTTTTTCGCTCATAGCCATCTGGGCAAGTGTGAGGTGATATCTCATTGTGGTTTTAATTTGTCTTTGCCTCACAATTAGTACTGTTCAGCATTTTTCATAATTCTCTTGGCCATCTGTGTGTCTTCTTGTGAGAAATGTGTACTTGGGCCCTCTGTCCTTTCAAAAATTAGGTTGTTTGTTTTCTGACTATTGAGTTGTAGGAGTTTGTCGTATGTTTTGGAAATTATTCCTTTATCAGACACATGGTTTGCAAATATTTGCTCCCATTTTGTGGGTTGCCTTTTTGTTTTATTTTTATTTTTTTCCATTCGCTTTGCATAAAAATTTTAGTTTAATGTAATCCAAAGTAGGAAGTTTCTTTAAAAAGACAGTGATGGCCCTGCACATGAGGTAGACTGCAGGAAGGGGCAGCTTGAGCATATCCGGTGCCGTGCTAGAGCTGGCAGCTGCCTCCTCTGGTGTCTGCGACATCTCCTTGGCTCTCCCATGGGGCAAAGGAGAGGCGCACAGGGCTCCTGCTGCTCTCTGGCTCTCTCTTCCTCTTCTCCTCTTGTCCTTGTGCATTCTTACACCTCACAGGCTCCTTCCTGGCTTTGTTTGCCGTTTCTGACAATGCGTTTGAAGTCCACTTTTGAAGATGGGCGTGGGCCCTCTTGTTTGGCCCCTTGGATCTCCTTAAAGGTGAAGCTTTCATTGATTTTCTCATTCTTTCTGCATCTGGCAGTTCTGCACACCAGCGGTGAATCACCTGAACACAGGAAAATGTTCAGCTCTGGGGAAGGAGCAGTTGATTGATGGGGTGGGGAATGGAGACCTGGATGTGGTCATGGGCTTTCTAGAGGATCCTGAGTATGAGATCTGTGTGGCCCTGAAGGAGGAGGGATGCAGGCTTGGGGGAAGAGTAGAGAAATGTTTTTACCAGAAGCATTTTCTTTCAAGAACAGGAAATATTCAAGAGATCAGCTTCTGACAAAGATCTGAAAACGGAGGTCTAAGGCAGATATTTGTGTACACACGTTGACAGCAGCTAAAAGGCAGAAGCAGCCACAGCACCTATCAGTGAATGAACGGTTACCCAAAATGTCGTGTGCTCATGCAATGGAGTATCATTCAGCCTTAGGAACCAGGAACGGAATTCCAACAATTGCCGCAGCCTGGTGAATCCTGAGGACATCACGCTGGGTGAAGTAGGCAGCCGCAAAAGGGTGCATACTGTATAGCTCCACATACAGAGATCCCAGAGAAGGGAATGGTGTTGGGACTGGGTTTATGGAGGGAGGCCACGTGGCTCCAGAGCACTGAGGGATGGCGGAACGTGGGTCCCTACTGGGAGGGTGGCACTGAGTTGCCTCCGCTGTGTGCGTCAGGGGAACATCAGTCATGCTGGTGACAGACCTGTCCATCCAGATCACACAGCCCACTGCTTCCTACAGGCCTGAGGTACTCTGGACCCTTAGCCCATACCTGCATCACCCCACAGCCATACACCAATGCCTAGGGGCGGCCTCCTGGGAGTCTGCAGCTTATACCAACTCATTAGTTCTGGACTCACTTCCCTCCCCCGCCTGTTCCTTCCCTCGGAAACCACAAGCAGGCTCAGAGCCCCTTCCCCATCGTCCCCTCTGTCCCTGATCCACCCGGAGCTCCTCCGTGTGGCCCTGTGTGGCCTGTTATCCTCCCTCCTCTGGGAGCTGCGGGGGACAAACTGCCCTTTCCAAGAGCAACATTGTCTCCTGATCTGTTGGCCACTCCATCCATGAATAAAAATAAAGCATGTTTAGAAAACAGCCATTCAGGATGCAAACTGAAAGTGACACTTCCCCTGTTTCTGAAACACCCCGAGAGCATCTGACCATGTTGAGAATCAGTTTGCCAGTGACCTGTGGGTGAAAGGGTGTCCCTGTATGGAAGGTTAGACCCCCCCCCCCCAGGAAGCTTCATGCAGATAAGTGCTTTCCTCTATTCTTTCCATCTTTCTTTGCTAACTCACAGCACAGCAGTGTGACCCCAGTGTCCCCGGCCCCGCAGGGATGGGGCACAGGAGAATTCCCTGGCTGCTCAGAGCTGGCCCACAAGCATCTGGTCCTGTCCATGAGTTTTTGTTTCATGAAGTCTTTTTTATGTGTTTCCAATTAAATTGGATTCTGCCCGATCTGTCTAATTTCACTGACTTCTTCTTTTATCACTGTCAGGTTTTCTTTGGGGGGGGTGCTAATTAGTTTTTGGGCCTCCATAAGCCAGCAGGCGGTTTCCCCGGAGGAGAAAAACTCAGAGGAAACTGAGGACCTTTGCACATATTAATGTGCTCAATTACATCTGGTGGTGCGAGCGGGGGGCATGGGCTTCGACAGTGCACATAAGGCAACCTCGGACTTGTGAGCAAAGGCAGACAGCAGAGGGGAGTGGAAGAGGCTCCATATACACAGGGATTTGGCCGGGGTTTGCTTCAGTTAGATTAATAGGTTAATTAATGCTACTTAGAAAATATGGACAGATTAGCCCAAGACAGCTTATTTAGCAAACAAATCTTTAATTTTCAGTTTATGTCTATTTTCGTTTTTCCTCACTCTGAACGACCTCTTCCTTTGCCTTCGCTCCTGCCCCTGAAGCTGCGGCCCTTGCTCAGGCCTCCCGGCACCTGCCCTGGGTCGCCCTGTGCTCTGGAGCTCCTTCCAGTGCTGCTAGATAAATGCCTCCGGCCCCGGCCTCCTGTCTGCTGCCTGCAGGCTGAAGTCCAGGTTCTTAGAAAGAGACCAAATCGATGCCATCTCTCTTCTGCCCAGGTGTTCTCCCGGACTCCAAGATGCTACAGAGTAAAGGTCCCTGTCCTGGGTGAGCCGCCTCCCATAGTGGCACCCACATTTCCTCTGTTGCAGTCGCTCTGGCAGGGAGAGCGCAGTCTCCCTATGGTGGTCTGGCACCGCCATGATCCCATAGCCAGATTACTTTTTTTTGGTACTGAGAATGGAACTCAGGGCCTCATGCTTGCCAGGCCAGCACTGTGCTGCTGAGCTAAATCCTCCCCATAGCCAGATTCAATGAGGACATTCAGTAAGATTCAGATTTCAGATGAACTGCAAATGATTTGGGGAGACAGGCAGAGCGAAACATTATTTGTTGTATGCCTGAATTCAAACTTTGTTGGGCATCCTGTGTTTATATTCCGTAAGTCTAGCAACCCTTCCCTGCCTCTCTCTGCCTTTTCTTTCTGGAATTTCTCCCTCTGCTCCAAGGGCCTGCTTCCATTTTGGGTAGAAACTCTGTGATTATAGTGCCTGTCACCACCTGTTCCTCTCAGTAACTTTGGCTGGTGGTGTCCACTGGAATAGAGGTTGCAAGAGGACTAGGCCCAGGTCTCATTCACTTGTGTGGCCCATGTACCTCTGGGGGTCTGGTTTGTTCTGCCTCTGACCAACACCTCTCTGGAACAGGGAGTGCAAACTGGATTACAGCATGGCAGGTGTAGGGTATTCTGGACTCTGGCCACCTCTTCTCTTTCCCCGTCCTGGTGCTGAGTCCCTGCCTCCCTGTGTGTCCCTGGGTGCTGGCTGGAAAGGTGACCCCTGTGTGATGAGCCGGGTCCTCCTGTGCTGCCGTGCACTGGGTAGCCAGGTGGTTATCCGTCCCCAGCAACGCTTCTCCTCCACATCAGGGCTGGAGGGAAGGTGATCAAGATGGCGACTGACAATGGCAACACCAGAGGTGCATGGCAGGGCTCCCTCCAGGCGCCCCTGGGGTCGGTGGAACTGTGCTGGTGTGCACACATATGCATGCATACTTGTGTGTACATCATGTGTCAGCCTGCATGCACACATGTGTAGGGCAATCAGCTCCTTGAGTGATGACCTCAACACTGAAAGATGTTTCTGAAATTTTATCTATGTTTGGGTAACTTTTTCTTATGTTGAAGTGGAGCAGAGCTGAGGTTTGGTTTCAGGATTTTCTTGTGGGGCATCCAGGACATGAAGATCCTCAATTGATTTCTTCAGAACAGGCAAAGGCCCCTAGTTTCACATCTGCACATAGGAACTGTTCTTTTTTCCCTGCTGATTCTGAACACTTGAGCTATAATGCCTTGGATGGATCTAGGTTTATTATAAAATGTCTGAGAAGTACTTACATTTATAAAGAAACAGGAAGGAAATCCAATTATCTCCACTCTTGGTAACCAGAACTAAAAATATCTTTCCCATTTTTTTTTTTTTGGTTTTGAGATACTTTTTGGTACATAATTGGGTTCATACCGCGTCTATAAAATTTCCTCTATTTTAAAAAATAATGTCATTGTATGCATTTACCCACATCTTTGAAAATAGCTGTTCAATATCTCATGAAATGAAAGTAATAATTTCTTCTACCTTCTTCCTGTTTTGGAATTTTAAATAATTTACAGTCATATATATGTCAGCACCCCATCATTTTGTCACCTAGGTTCCAAGGATTTCAATTCTAATTCAAAATCTGCAAAGCAAGCCAGTAACAAATGTCACTGACTTTTTTCTATGAAGGTAATGTCCCTCACGCTGCTGTCCCCAGTGGGACACTGAGCATATCCATGTCACCTGCAGGGGCTCTTGGCAGAAAAACTGCTTCTGCAGCAGGCAGGGGAGCAAAGCAATGGCAAGCATTTCCAGAACAATCGCTCTGTGTATGCTTATTGTCTCCTCTTATCCCTACAATTGTATTTTCACGCATGCATATGGATAGGGGCACCTGCTATAATGGGCAGCTAAGGGAAATGAGGTGCTGGAGATAGGTGAGGCTCCTTGCTTGTATAAGGCAAGGGCTACTTGTCTGAGAGGATCCTCCACTGTCCCCTGGCTGTGGCGCCTGTGTGTTCCCATGAGTAATGAGAAAGAGGAAGTCAGCCAGGGTGAGGCTTCGAGAGCCACCAGCAGTGCGTGCTTGGACAGGCCTCACGGTTCTCCCTTTCCATTAGAACGGAGAAGTGACAACAGGACTGGCAAATCAAAGGTTGCAAAGCTGTGTGGATTAATACAATCAGGACCCTGGACAGTGCCCGGGACAGAGGCTGTGGCCTGCCGCCAGGATGCGACCTGATATCCTGGTCAAAGGAATGGGGCATGGTTTGCTAGGATCTTCAAGAACACCTGCTTGCAGTCTTTTTCTCGGCCTTCTATGACAAAATGTCACATGCTGGGTGATTGAAACACAGGTGTCATTGTCTTACTGTCCTGGAGGCTGGGGACCCAAGATGTCAGCAGAGTGGGTTTCTCCCCATGGCTTGTGGCTGTCTTCTCCTCGTGTCCTTACATGGCCAGCCCTCTGTGTAACTGCATCCCGATCTCTTCCGCTCAGGACACCAGTCCTGTTTGTATTCAGACCCACCCTTTGAGCTCATTACGACTCAACCTCCTCTGTCAGGACTGTCTTTCCAAACTCAGTCCCGTTTTTGAAAGAAATGCTTGTGGTTAGGACTTCACCACGTGAATTTGGGGGCGCACAGACTAGCCCATGGCTAGTGTTCAACACCAGACCCCCTAACAGCTCTACACCCTCCCCTCTCTTTCTGGAGGTGATGAGTCTGTATGTTTTCCTTTGAGTATGTGATCATTTTTTGAATACTCTGATTAGAAATTGTAAGTGGTTATATACGTCTCCTTTGCTTGATGGTCAAGGTAATAAAATAGCATTCATGTAGGTCTTTATTATTGCAATCACTTGTAAAATTTAGGCCTTTAGGTAAGTTACACTCATCAATCTTAACCTAGAATGGATGCATTAAAGCCAGTGGGGAAACGTTAATAATTAAATCCCCTTTCATTCTGACATATAGTAAGGGCACAGTGACTTACAATGGACCGAAATGAATTTGGGGAATACGTTTGGAGAATGTTGATGGGTTTCATATGGAAATGTTAGTGTTATGAATTATTCTTCTTTGCGGAAATTTTAATTGATTAATTCTTTGATGCACTTACTTCATGCTCTTTCTCTTATCTAGCAATCCATGCAGACATCAAAGGTAGGCAGAGAACAGCTGTATAGCAAGACAGGTGGCATTGTGGGGGGTGAGACTTTATTCTGGGGAGTTTTCAAAACAGTTTACAGGCTTCCTGTCTGGGCATCTTGGGGGAATGGATGTGAGGGTGCTACTGGATGGCCTGACTCAGTCTGAGGAGAGAGGTGGGGGCTGCCCTCAGGGCTGCCGTGCTGTTCCCAGGACATTGCTAGTTTGCTTATTGGGTGCATGTTGAGAACATTAAGTAGCATTTAAAGAGGATCAACATGTGCAATGCGTTTGAATCAACCCCCGTGATGAATTTGTTTATTATGGATCACAAATGTATATTCAGCAAAAAGGGAAATTTTTGAATAATACAAAATAGTATAGAATGCTCATCTCAATAGAAAAACACAATTCCACTGGTTTTGCTTATGTCTTATTGTTTAGGAGCTTTCGGTTTGCGTAAACCTTGGTATTTCCCTCTGACTGCGGCATACTGGAAGAGCGTGTGTGGCTTGGTGGGGAACCAGTGGCATTCTCTAAGTCCTAGCCTGTTCTTCTTCAACGGGAACTCTGGCAATAAAGGTTTGTAAAGGTGTATCACTGTTGAATGCATGGTGTCCCCTCCCCCTCTGGGCAGTTTTCCATTTCTATGTGAGCCTTTGTAACTTGGTACTGATTCCTAGAGATCACTTTGAGGCTTTCTCTGTCTCAAAGACAGCGACAGGGTTACATTTTCAAACAAAGTCCCCTGGTTCTGTTGTCTGCATCATTATTTAGGGTGTTCTTCTCTATATTTTTTGCATTTGTGCATATCTAAGAATTCTTTAAAGTTGAAGGATTAGTCCAAAATGAACATGTACAGAAACAAACGCAAAGGTCGACAGCTACCAGGTGGAGTGTGCTGGGAAATGTTTAGTAGCCTGCTAGCTGCAGAACAGAGGGGGTTTCTCTTCCATGTGCAAATGGGGATATTTTGATGATGCTTTGAGGCTCCCAGCAGACAAGGGCAAGACAGTCCGTGTCCCTGTGCACTACACTCAGGGCTAGTCCCATGGGCCGGGCACACAGGCACTTTGGCAAAGGACCACTCAGGGAATCGAAGTGTGACTACAGACATGCCACCTTGCACTAGTGAGCTCCTACAATGGTGGCTGTGTACTGGGGCAATATTGGAAAGTCATTTTTTTCCTAATTAAACAAAGTAAAATATAAAACTTTTAGAAAACGTGTAACATATCATCCAGCACCTCCAAACTCCTCCCTCCAGAGAGTATTTTCTATGGACATTTTTTATATAACAAACCTGCCTATTGTTTGGTCTCTGCCTCTACACAACTACCCAGGGGTGCCTTCTTTATTTATTTATTTGTTTTTTGCAAACTGGTTCTCACTTTGCAAAGATTCAAAGCATCATCATCTGTGATTTCACATTTTGGTCACTGTAAAACTTCCTTCTGGCTTTGAGCAAAGGAAGACGTTGGAACTGTGGGGCATATTTCACAGAGTTGGAATTTAGTTGTGAAGAAGGCAATCCGGATAAAGTCTCATCTTCCTCACAGGGTCATCCCAGCAAGACAGGGGAGGGGAGCCTGCAGGAGAGCCCCTGGGAGCCGCCCTGGTGTCTGTCACCAAGAAGTACGAGGGCCACAAGGTGGCAGTGCAAGACTTGACTCTCACCTTCCACAGGGGCCAGATCACGGCCTTCCTGGGGACCAATGGCGCTGGGAAGACCACCATTATGTGAGTTCTCCTTACCTTCATTTCCTTCCTACAGATGTCAGTTCAAGTGTGACTGGGAAGTTTAATTAGTTTTCCTTTTTTATTTCTTTTGAGTCTCAGTACACAGTCAGGAGACACAGGAGAGACAACACTCTCCCTAGCACTGCCCTGGACCCTTTATCACACAAGTACATTCTAGGCCTACAGTCAAAGAAGTAGGGATGGGTGGACTGTGTTTTTAAAAATTAGTTCTTGTGTGTTTTACAAATCATTCACCATACCTTGCCTTACCCACTGAAAGTCCTTTGGCACTTTTAGTTTTCATTGTACTAAGTGTAATTTTGCTTACATGTCTGTGAAGAGGATGAAAAGGAGGACATTTGCAAATTCTTCAGCCACCTTTGATTCATGTTCTATTTTGTGTTGCTGTTCTTAAGGCTTGGTTTTTGGTTTAGCATCCAAAAGCTCCAGATTTGATTAAAGAGTCCAGTCTCGTGGAGTATTCCCGTCCCACTCGAGACACAAGGTCAGACACTCGTGGCCTTCAGCTCATCAGACATCTGATGGTTTGTGTAAGCAAGGCTAATGCATCAGAATTAGAGGACATCTCTCAACAAGCCACAGAGATCTAACATATGATTAGTGAAAACAGTAAAACAGACTTTACCAATCTTATTACAAAAGGTAGAAAAATAAAATACATACTGGGCTTTAGAAATCTCACATTGGAAACAAACTGTAGGGAAAAATATGAGTTGTTTTTCTTGTTTCTTTGGATGTGGAAATAGAACTGAAAAACTCTCTGAGTTTTTGTGCGTTTGCAAATTGGGCAAGTACAAGTTATACAAATAATAACATGAAAAGCTGACATTACACATACTGCTTTTACTGACACAACGTGTCTTACAAGGGAAGCTTGGAGTGCTTATTTAGCAGAACGATGCAAATTGAATTTGAGGTTTCCGGATAATTCAAGGTTCTTGGCCTGAGTTGCTTTTAGTGCCCATTCGAAGCACACTTTGAGTTACCCTAAGTGCCTGTGTCTTCCCAGCAGGGCTTAGATGAGAGTCCAGTGAATGAGTAGGGTCCTTGGCATGTAGAACATAAATCTTTGAGATTCAAGCAGAATGTGGGGAGCTGGTCCTCCCCATCTGCCACTCCCACACACAGATTTAACCAAGTGTAGATAAAAAATATTTGAAAGAACATTGCTTTTGTACAGAACATGTACAAACTATTGTCTTTATTTGCTAAATAAGAGGATGACTATTTATGTAATATTTAAATTGCATTAGGTGTCCTAGATAATCTGGAGAGGATTTAATGCACGCAGAAGGAGGGCAGGTTATGTGCAAACACTGCGCCATGTTATTTGAGAGATTTGAGTACCTGGAGACCTTGGTGTCTATGGGGGTCCTGGAAGCTCCTCAGAGGACACTCAGGGGCCGCTGTATAAACTCTTTTATTGTATTCCAAACGATATGGGTGCAAATAATACAGCAGACTTGGTAATTGAGTTCTTCGAGGTATAACCCGTGTGAAGCAGACAGAGTCTGTTCATTTGTACAATTTCATGAGTATGGACGTGTGTTTTGTGTTCGCAGAAGCACCACAGTGAGGACATGGATCAGTTTATCTTCCTCCAAGATTTCCTCTGTCCTCCTGTGGCCCTGGCTCTCTGTGGCCACTGAGGTGCTCACTGTCACTAGGAACTGATTTACAAATCTAGAACTTCCTGGCGGTGGGACGGTATCTGGCTTCCTGTCCTCAGCGCACCTGTCCTAGGCTGTCCTCTCCCGGCAGCTCAGTCCTGTGACTGCTGAGTTGTGTCCTACTCCTCGGAGACACTACAGTTTGGTCACATTTCCTGTGTTGGTGGCCACATTTCCTGTGTTGGTGGCCACAAAGTCTGTTCCCAGGGTTCAGGGTCTATGAGTACAGCTGCTGTGAGCATTTGTACACCTGCCCTGGCACTGCATATGGTTTAATTTCTCTTGCATAAAAACTGAGGAGTGGATTAGCTAGGTTCTATGGTAGGTGTATACTTAACATTTTGAAAATCAGAAATCATCTTAGAATGTAAATAGTAAGTTTCTTGAGATACGGAGGCAGAAATAGCAACCCTTAGGCTTCTCGAGGTGCAGTCAGGTGAGTGATTTTCTGGGGACTGCGCCTTGGGTTCTTTGCTTGTGGCAGGAACAGATGATTTCAGAGAGCTGAAGAAAGGCTTCAGACAGCTTGGAGTCTAGGTCGGCATTTCTGTTTGCTTATATCAAGTTATGAGGAGTTTGGCAAATATATCAATTTCTTAGTCTGTTTCTTTTCTCTAAAAGCAAGTTTGGATTTTCCTCCATGAGTCTGGGTGGTCTGTGAGCACAGTGTAGCCTGTAGAGTATGGGCACCATCCTAGGCACACCTTACTGAGATTAACCCCCGGCACCCTTGAAGCACCTCACAGCTCTTCACTGCGTGGTGGAAAACGGTTGGTGGAAGGTGTGCGTGCTATGCGAACATCACCTGGGCTCAGCTGGGTCGCTGGGTCTCAGCTGCACGCAATCTGCACAGTGACCTATGTTCCCTGGATCTGTTTTTCCTGGCAGATCCATGTTGACTGGGTTCTACCCTCCTACTTCCGGAACCATCCTCATCAATGGCAAGAACCTGCAGACAGACGTGTCCAGCATCCGAGCAGAGCTGGGGGTGTGTCCTCAGCAGGATGTCCTCCTCGACAGCCTCACCGTCCGGGAGCATCTGCAGCTCTTTGGATCCATAAAGGCGCCACAGTGGACCAAGCAAGAGCGAGAGCAGCAAGTCAATAAGTGAGTAAACGTCTCTTCCTGCCAAGTCCCGGAAGTGGACATGACAGAATGAGACACTTTACACAGTCATCTGTGTCTGTGATCTGAGAGTGGTTCTCAGCCATGGAATTAAGGTGCAGCAAGCAGCTCTGGGGAGTCTGGAGGAAGCCTTTGAAAATCACATTGAATGTGATTTGTCTTTGATGTGGGAAGAGCTGAGCAAACACAGGAAGTGTGGCAGGCTGTGGGTGGAAGTTTGTGTGTCTCCAGCAGAGTTCTGTGGCTGTCCTGAATACAGAAAATCCAAGGCAGATGGACGGCTGGTTGGGAAGAGCCTTTCCAGACACACTGAGGGTTGGAACTTGGTCCTGCAGGTAGGTGTTATTGAGCAGGACAGTGTGACTGGCCTGAGATCTGGAAGGTAGCTCTTATTGTATGACAGGTGCCCCATGGCTGTGGGACACTGGGCACGACAGGCCATGTACCCTGCTATTTGCTTCTCCATCACCGGAATCACAGGTGGGAGGAGTGCTAATAGTAGATCACCAGCAGCAGGTGCAGGAACGTGAACCACGCTGTCACAGACCGCCCAAGACAGGGGTGAGAACTTTGCATCAAAACACATTTGCGTCAGATTGTAAGAAGACAGTGGAGCATGGATGAAAGGAGACGCCCTTAGGAAGAGAGGGCAGTAATCCAGGGAGGGTGGGTGCTGGGTCCTCATGGGGAGGGTTAGCTTGGCAGAAGCTGTTCTCCTTTGGAATGGTTGCTATGTGACAGCATGCGGGATGGGGGCCTCCAGGAAGGCGGGACTTGCTGGGGAGAGGAAGGGGACTTTTCAGCACGCAGCTGGGGTGTTTGCCTTTACCGCAGTTTGGGCAGCCCTTAGGGACCCTCTGTTCTGGAAAATGAAGGGGGATTTGTTCCAGAGCTGCTCCCCTTGGCTCCAGTGAGGGCAGGTGACAGTGGCTTCTAAATGTAAGCCAGTGGCCATGACAGGCAGGGCAGGAGGCTCCACAGCACCCCACAGTGGGGCTCGTGTGGGGCTGACACAGCTCTGGCTCTTTATGGAATGGGTCTGTGCGGCATTAGTCTGAAGGAGCCATCCCTGCATGAGGTCATCCTCAGGACCAGATGGGTCTGCTTGTCCACACCAGTCCCTAAATGGACAGAGCCTACAAGGGTGATGGGAGGAAGCTCTGGTTAGAAATAAACAAAACAGAAGCAAAAATTCAGAGTGTCACGGAGATGCATATGACTCAGGGATCAGGGGATGCAAGCAGAGACCTGGAAGAACTCACACGCAGGTGCGGGTTCCCTTGATCACTGCTCCATGGAGAGAAGCCCTAGAAAACCACAGTGGGTGTCCCCAGAGGTGCGCCATGTACCAGGTCACTTTGCCAGCCTGCTAAAGTGCCTATATTTGTTCAAACGATCTCAACTTGAAAGAAGTAGCTGTGTTTCAACCCCAGCGACAACAGGGTCCTATGCAGAACAAGTCCAAGCTCTCTCTGCACAGTTGCTCCCTCTGTGAGGTCAAATGCAAATTAAATCTGGACTCACAGACAGAACCCTCCGGGGATAGGGGCTGCTGTGGCAGTGGTACAGATGACCACAGCGTTAACCAGCATAGTTATTTCTTCCTTTTCCATCTTTTGAAGTAGGCCCATTGAGAAGGCATTCTCTGCTTCGGGGTGGGTGAGTTCGCATCGTGATGTCTCCAGTGAGGGACTGGAGGACTGTAACCATGGAAGTGACACTGGGCTCTTGCATGCACAGGGCAATGTTGATGTGGAGCAAGGAAACTATCTTACATTTGCGTGGGCACTTAATAAAACTGGCCGGGGATTGTATGGACAACATGCCACTCGATTGCAAATTGGTAAATATAAGGCCCAATTTCATCTATTAAAAAAACACAGGTCTCCTATTTTAATTTTAAAATATCCTGTCTACCGTGAGCCACAGCAAAGCCTGCTGTGATTGTGACTGGGTTTAAGTCGAGGACCCACCCGTGCCATGGAGGCTCATCCTCTTATTTGGGTACCAGGCAACCTTAATGGTTATCAATTCCCAGCATGTTGCCTAGCAACAAAGCCAATTTGCACAAAAGCAATCAGAGTGAGATCATGTTTTAGGACAGTGGTTCTCAATTAGAGAGAAGGGAGACTGAAAACGTCAGATTCAAAGCCTGCACGCTTCTTACTGGCTTCCCGTAGCACTGCTTGTTGTCCTTTACTCAGAGCTTTGTTGAAACGGGGTTCAGGGGAGGTAGCGGCCCTCAGGGAGTCTTGAGAAGGAAGCTTTGTCAGGATGCAGGTCAGCACTGCTTTACCCTTGTGCTGGGCTAGAAAAGATAGTGACCAAGAGAGGACCATCCTTGGGCCTTTAAGTCAATGGGGAGTAGCTAAATTTACCACATGGCACCCTAGAGCACACTGGGACTTGGGCTGGTCTGGAGTAACGTGACTGGAGGGAACGTCCATGCAGGTAGAGTGGAGAGGGGAGAGGGATGGGGCTTGGACACCTCAGACTCATGGGGAAAGAGGAGGAACCAGCCAAGAAGGCAGGGGGAACCCACGGTGAAGGAGTGCAGGGGGTGGACCGGGTCCACCAAGGAGCAGGGCAAGGTCAGGTGAGAGTGCTGTGGAGGGCTGGTGCGATGAGACGAGACCTGACCTTGGGATTCAGTGAGCAGAGGTCATTGGTGACCTCGACAAGAGTATCTTTTTTTGGGGAGTTACTGGGAGTCAAATTCAGGACCTCATGCTTGCCAAGCAGGTGCCGTACCATGAGGTACATCCCTGGCCTGAGCAGGGCAATTTTAATAGCATGATTGGTTGCACATCTTATTGGAGTAAAGAGAGAAGAGGGGGCTGGGGATATAGCTCAGTGACACAAGCGCCTGGCAAGCACAAGGTCCTGAGTTTGATTCTCCATACCAAAAAAGAAAAAAAGAGAGAGAGAGAGAAGGGAAAGAGAAAGATCGGAAGTAGCGCATTTTCCCAGGAGTGAAGATTGGGATCAGGAGAAGGATACTTCAGAAAGAGGAATTGCAGCATTAAGTCTGGACACTGCTGAGCTTTCCGACTGGGGAGGGGTGAGGGGTGAGCTGGGGGAGGGGCGGCTTGCGGGAACGCGGCCCATGTGGGGCAGAGCAGGGACCTAGAAAAGCAGTAGTGAGGGACCAGCGCTCCTGAGCCCACGTAGGATGGCAGGACAGGAGGCAGAGTGTTTGGACCTTTGTTTGGCATCAGTGCTCTTTAGGGCACATGGAGAGAGAGTGAATAATGATGGCACTGACTGAAACTTAGAGACAAAGGGAGGAAAGACCTCTGGGCAAGGAGGAACAATACAAGGTTGACTCGTGGGATGTAGGTGATTGCTGGGTGTAGATGGTGCCTGAGAGGACAGGTGGGGCAGAAGAGAGGGCATTGGCTCAAGACCCAGAGAAGCTGCTGCCACCACAGATGGCAAAGTCTGGGGTGTGAGCAGTGGATAGGAGAGGTGGAGAGTGGGTGTTCTACCCTGGGTAGTGAGAGCCTCAAGAATAGAGACAGAAATAAGACCGGAGAGAGGCGCAGGGCACAGGGCGGATTCAGGAGCAGGTGGTGGACATTGATGGCCTGGAAGTCAGAGCTGGGCTTTTAGAGCCAGTGGGGAAAGATGTAGTGAGGGTCACCGTGAGCTACACTGAGTTACCACCTCACACATAGACAGACCCTGAAGGAGCAGAAGCCGGCCATCAGAGAGGAGGATTTATGATGGGTAGGTGATCTGGCCCAACCCCATCTCTACCTTCTCAGTAGAGGCCATTGTATGGTTTTTCTTGTACTTTAGGAACAGATTCTTTTTGTCTCTTCCATGTGCCATTCTTTACCCCGAGTCCTGGCTTTTTCTGGGGTGCATATCAAACATCTCACCCCATCCCGTCATGCTACCCATCTGCCCAGTGTTTCATGCTGCTGTTTGTGGAGTTAGAGGAATCCCCCAAACACCTGGGGTTTGACTTTTCTTCCCTTGTATTTATTGTGGTTGCTTGTCTGGTTTTCCCACTAGGTCTCCAGTTTCTTGAATCAAAGGCAAGATTCAGTCAGTTTCTCTAAACCTTGTAGGTGGTGGGTGCCATACATTGTATGAGGGGTTTAACAAACATTTGTTGAATGAATGGAGGACCCAAGAGCAGCATCTGAAACATATCGTGGGACACACAGTTGGGACCTCACCTGAAAAAAACCTTTCACTCCCTTTCCTGTTGCCTAGGAGAGTTCTTACATTAGAGAGTTTTCCTGCCCTTTTGGGAAGAAATAAAATATGTGAGGAACTCAGGAAGATGGCGACCGGGTGAGCAGCAAGGGAGCGAACCTCCTTAATAAACACCACCAGCTCGAGACAGACTTGGTGAGCGTGAATGCCGGAACCTCGGCTGGGAAGTTTAAACTGGGCGTATTTCTCTGAGATGCCGCGGGAGATGTGGTAGGGCAGACCAGGCTGCCGGGGCGAGACGTGGGAAAGTCCCAGACGCTGGGAGCCGGGGACGATCCCCGCGGGGAAGAAGCGGGGATCGGTCCAGGCGCAGTGGGAGCGCGGCCGCCTCGGGCCCTCCCGCCCCCCCGAGACGGTGCAACCCCCCGGCGACTCCCGACAGAGATCGGCTTGCTAGCGGCGGAGACGCCCGGCGGT
>PVLD010029456.1:0-18059 GCA_004027595.1 Dinomys branickii
AGGGAAGGGAAGGGAAGGGAAAAAAGCAGTCTGAAAAGCTAACCACAGCTCTCTGGGTGGGTAGGGTGACCTGCCTTTACTAACACAAAGTGAGCCCAGAGATAGTTAGCAACTCCCAGGAGAAATAGGTGAGTTAGGCAGTATTAGCCCCAAGGAAAGCCTGTGGTTATGGTAAACTGTAAAATGCAGCATGAGGTTTAAAAGTAGGACGTTTTGCTTTGCTTTGCTTTGCTTTGCTTTGCTTTGCTTTGCTTTGCTTTGCAGTAGAAGAAATACCAGTGTGGTGCCCACCATATTTGAAGGGAATTGTGCAAGAGCCATTTTGGGAAGGCATTAATTGTGTAAGACTGAGCCACAGACAAACTACACCTCCGAGTTTCTAGGGCCATCCTCCCATAGGGACTGAGTGGTTGACAGCTACAAGAATCAATCCAAAGAAGGCGCAGCATAGATATAGCCTGAGAACTTTACACTCAAACCAGGAAGGACAATGGAGACCCTGCCCTACATAGTGATAAGCCAGGACCATTATGTGTGGCTTTCAGAAGGGATGGGGCTGAAAGTGTTGTCATTAAGGTCAGAAAACTGCTTGATCCCCATCCACTGGCAATATGTAGCATATAGCAAAGTGGGTGGTGTGCTTCCTTGCTTACCAGCAATGATCGGGAATCTGCCTTGGTGAGGACAGGTGTCACAGCCCATAGTATATGGGCTAGGAGGGACACTGCACACACCCACAACCCAAAGTCCAGTTGGAGAGGCCCATGACTTAGCACACAGAGACACATGGAAACTGGGAGCACCTGAAGTAAACACGGCCTTAAGGTGGACAACATGGGCCAACCACAACCGAAAGGAAAGTCCCAGAAAGACTCAAAAGTTACACACAAACACGTGAGTGTGGGGGAAAAATAGGGCTGACTCACTATCCCCACCATATAGGTGGTTTCCAGTATTCTACACTCTAGAAGGAAACCACTTGTCCGTCAAAGAATAGAAATAGAAATCAGTGATAAAATTATCTTCGCTACCTTGTGTGTGTCTATGTATACACATATATATATTTCTCTTCATTTCCTCCTTTCCCCCATCCGAGAAAAGATGATAAACATAACAATGAAACCGAATTTCAAAAACAATTATTAGGACATTTATAATAGTTAATACAGAGACTTCCGGGAAGATGGCAACCAAGTGAGCAGCAAAACAAAGATCCTCCCTGATAGAGAGCTCCAGCTCCAGACAGGCTTGGCGTGCGCGAGTGTCAGGACTGCGGCCGAAAGTTCAAACTGAACGTGTTGCTCTGCATTGCCTGGGCCACGGCGGGACTGCCCAACTTGCCACAGCGAGGCACAGGCAGGCCCGTACAACTGGGCACCTGAGGCGTTCAGTGCGGCATGCAGGCAGCAGCTCAACCGGGTCTGCGCGCACTGAGGGCGCCCGCGGTGGGCCAGACCCTCCAGCCTCCCGACCCTGCACAACTCACCAGTGGCTGCGGCCAGAAATTGGCTTTTTGGCGGCTGCAGCGTCGGGCGGACTCGGAGCCCACGCTCCTCGGGCAGACTGCACTAATCCGGACTGCGGACTGGGGTCCTGCTCCAGTCCCCATCCGCGCTGCCGGTGCCCTCAGCCTGCAGCCCACGGGCACTGCCATAGCTGCGATTGGCGACCCTCGTGAGAGCACCGAGGAGACAGAGAAGCGCTGGGGAGCAGCGGATCGCGGGTGAAGCATGAAATATTAGCACTTTGGGACCTTCCTGCCTGCACAGATTCCGGGACAGGTGAGCTGATTGCACGCCGTGACCGACCGGATCACTGAGTGGGGGAGGAGCTCAGCCTCCATGCCTGCAGGGACCCCTGGGCGGGCGGGGGAGCTGTGTACATGCCCCAGCCAGGTCTCTGGGTAGGGAGTAGCTCAGCCCACAAACCAGCATCTCAGCAGCCTTTTGAGCGGAACTCTTAGCAGAAAGATTAAGGGACATTCCCCCAAAGAAAAGGAGCCATTGGAGCAGATTTTGCAACGGAACTTTGCCTGGTGAAATGCCTGGGTAATTTATAGCTCAATAGTTTGAATCTGATATCCAAAAATGAGAAGACAGAAGAACAAAACGCAGTCTCAGAACTCAACCCCACCCAGAACAAGTCCTGGATGCGAGGATATAGGAGAACCAGGAAGCCACATACCTGCAAGTTCTGAAACGATTGCATTCGAAATAAAGAAACATCTCCAACAGGCCATAGAAGAGATTAAAGCAGAAATAAGCCACATGCTTGCAATTTATGAAACAATTACGTCCGGAGTAATGAAACAACTCCATCAGGCCATAGAACAGATTAAAGCAGAAATTAGTCACATACTTGCAATCTTGGAAACAATCACATCTGACGTAAAGAAACAACTCCATCAGGCCACAAAAGAGATTAAAGTAGAAATATTCTCTCAGACAAAAAATGAACTGAAAACCATAATGGAAGAAATGTTCTGCACACACAGAGAAGAAATAGATAAAAGAATAGAAGAAAATAGGAAACAAATGGAAATGTTACAAGAGCAATTTAGGAATGAATTACCACGAATGAAACAGATCCAAAGAGATTGCCAGGAATTGAAAACTTCCATTGAAAGCTGGCAAAACAGCTTAAATGAAGCCAAAGATGGAATTTCAGATCTTGAAGAGAGCATGGCAGCTAATGAGCGTGAAAGGAAGGATCTCATAAAGTCATCAAGGATCCAAGAAAAATAAATCCAACAGGTGCAAGATGAGGCAAAAAGAAATAATATTCTAGTTATAGGAGTTAGTGAAACAGCAGGAGACAACACAAATGATATAAAAAGAATATTTGCTGAAATATTAGCAGAAAATTTCCCAAACAAGGTAAAAGACACTGAAGTACAGTTAATCGAGGCATATAGAACACAATGAGCCATAACCCAAACAAAACCAAACCCAGACATATAATAGTCAAGATTACAGACATCCAGCAAAAGAACACAATATTAACAGCTGCTAGAGAAAAGAAACAGATCACCTATAAAGGAAAGCCCATCAGAATCACAGCAGACTTCTCAACAGAAACCATGAAATCAAAAAGAGCTTGGAGTGAGGTATTACAGATTCTGAGACAAAACAACTTCCAACCCAGACTGATGTATCATGCAAAACTATCCTTCAAATTCAATGGAAAAACAAAATATTTCCATGACAAAGAACAACTGAAGAACTTCATGAGTGCCAAACCAGCATTGCAAAAAGCACTAAAAGATATCCTAGACAGAAAAAAGTGACCACAATCCCAAGAACAACAATAGAAATAAACCCTCAAACAGAACAAGTAAGTAAACAGCAAAAGAAGGAAAACAACAACAAGTAAATAACATGACTAGAATAAACCAACATGTAACCATTATAACCATTAATGTAAATGGCCACAATTCACCAATCAAAAGGAAAAGATTGGCAGAGTGGATTAAAGAACACAATCCAACGATATGTTGTATACAGGTAACACATTTTACACAAAAGGAAATCCACAGGACGAAAGTTAAAGGATGGAAAACAATTCTCCATGCAACAGGTCCCCATAAAAAAGCAGGGGTAGCTATTATGTTTGTAGACAAGGTAAACTTCAAACTAAAAACAATCAAAAGAGATAAAGAAGGCCATTACATACTAGCTAGGGGAAAGCTGCAAGAGGAAGAGGTAACAATCCTAAACATTTATGCACCAAACAATGGAGCACCTAACTTTACAAGTCAAATCTTAACAGACATGAAAAATCAAATAACTAATAACACTATTGTAATAGGGGACCTAAACACTCCTCTGATGCAAAGAGACAGGTGAAGTGGACAGAAACTCAGCAAAGAAATAACAGACCTGAACCAAAAGTGTGAACAAATGGACTTAGTACATGTATACAGAGTGTTACACCCCACAACATCAGAATACACATTTTTCTCAGCTGCACATGGGTCTTTCTCTAAAACTGACCACATTCTAGCCCATAAAGCATATCTACCTAAATGCCAAAGAACTGAAGTTATCCCATGCCTCTTATCGGACCATAGTGCAATGAAATTGGAAATTAATGACAAAGAGAACTCCAAAAACCGCATAAACGCTTGGAAATTAGACAACAACCTCCTGAATAACCAATGGGTCACATAAGAAGTTAAAGAAGAAATTTAAAAATACCTACAAATAAAGGAAAATGCAAGTACAACCTACCGGAATCTGTGGGATGCAATGAAAGCAGTCCTCAGAGGGAAATTTATAGCAATGAACTCATATACAAAGAAAACAGAAAGAGAGCAAATAAATAGCCTAATGCTACACCTCAAACTCTTAGAAAAAGAGCAACAAGCCAAACCAAGAGCTCAAAGAAGGGAGGAGATTATAAAACTCAGGACAGAAATTAATGCAATTGAGATGAAGAAAACTCTACAAAAAATTAGTGAATCAAAGAGCTCGTTCTTCAAAAGAATAAATAAAATGAGTAAACCCCTAGCCAACCTTATCAAAAAAAAAAGAAGGGAAAGAGCTCAAATTCATGCAATAAGGAATGAAAAGGATGAAATCACTACATATCCCACAGAAATCCAAAAGATCATTAAGACCTACTTTGAAAATCTTTACTCCCATAGGATAGAAAATTCAGAAGAAATGGACAGATTTCTAGAAAGGTACAAATTACCAAAATTGAACCAAGAAGACATAAAAATCCTGAACAACCCAATATCAATTAATGAGATTGAAAATATCATTAAAAACTTACCAACAAAGAAAAGCCCAGGCCCTGATGGATTCACAGCAGAATTCTATAAAACATTCAGAGAAGATTTAATGCCAACACTCCTCAAAATCTTCAGTGAAATCGAAAACGAAGCAACTCTCCCTAACACATTTCTGGAGGCAAGTATACTGATACCAAAACCAGAGAAAGACCCAACCAAGAAAGAGAACTATAGGCCAATCTCTCTAATGAACGTAGATGCAAAGATACTCAACAAAATACTAGCAAATAGATTACAGTGAATCATAAGGAAAATTATACACCACGATCAGGTAGGATTCATTCCAGGAATGCAGGGATGGTTCAATATTTGCAAATCAATTAATGTAATACATCATATGAATACAGCCAAAGACAAAAACCACATGATCATCTCAATAGATGCAGAAAAGGCTTTCAATATAGTCCAATATGCATTCATGTTAAAAACCTTAGACAAAATAGGAATAAATGGTCTCTACCTCAATCTGATCAAAGCCATCTATGACAAACCAATAGCCAACATCATACTAAATGGACATAAACTGAAAACTTTCACTTTAAAGTCAGGAACAAGACAAGGATGTCCACTGTCACCACTCCTATTCAACATAGTTCTGGAAGCATTAGCCAGAGCAATTAGACAAGAGAGAGAAATAAAAGGAATAAGGATAGGAAAGGAAGAAGTCAAACTATCACTATTTGCAGATGACATGATACTGTACATGGAGGACCCCAAAAACTCCACAAGAAAACTCCTGGAATTAATTGACAAATTCAGCAGCGTAGCTGGATACAAAGTCAACACCCAAAAATCAATAGCATTCCTATACACGAACAACAAACAGACTGAGAGAGAAATTGAGGAAACCATACCTTTTACAATAGCAACCAAGAAATTGAAATACTTAGGTATCAATCTAACAAAGAATGTGAAAGATTTATTCAGTGAAAACTACAGTACTCTGAAAAAAGAGATCAAAGAGTATTTCAATAAATGGAAAAACATACCCTGATCATGGTTAGGAAGAACTAACATTGTGAAAATGGCCATATTACCAAAACTGTTGCACAGATTCAATGCAATTCCCATTAAGCTACCATTAGCATACCTCACACATCTAGAGAAAATATGCCTTAAATTCATCTGGAACCAGAAGAGACCCAGAATAGCAAAAGCAATCCTGGGTGATAAGGACAAGTCAGGTGGAATCACAATCCCTGACCTGAAATTGTACTACAAAGCTACTGTAATAAAATCAACCTGGTACTGGCTAAAAAATAGACCTGAGGATCACTGGAACGGACTGCAAGATGCAACCATAACGAAAAACCCACTCAGAAACCTAATATTTGACAAAGGGGTCAACCAAACGCACTGGAAAAAAGAAGGCCTGTTTAATAAATGGTGCTGGAAAAACTAGCTTGCCTCTTGCCGAAAACTGAAAATAGACCCCAGTCTATCACCATGCACCAAACTCAGGTCAAAATGGATCACAGACCTCAACATTAAAACAGAAACTCTAAACCTATTGGAAGAGAAAGTAGGTAAAAATCTTGAAGACATAGGAGTAGGCAGAGAGTTCATGAACAAAAGTGAAACTGCAAGGGAAACACTTCAAAGAATCAATAATTGGGACCTCATCCTACTGAAAAGTTTTTGCACATCTAAAGAAATCACCAGCAAAGTAAAAAGAAAACCCACAAATTGGGAAAAAATCCTAGCTGACTGTCCCTCAGACAAAGGTCTTCTATCTAGAACATACAAAGTATTAAAAAACATGCACCTGTCCAAATTCAAAGACTCAATCCAGAAATGGGCATCTGAGATGAATACACACTTCTCAGATAAAGAAATACAAATGGCAAATAAATATATGAGAAAATGTTCCACATCCTTATTCATTCGAGAAATGCAAATGAAAACAACATTGAGATTTCATCTCATCCCAGTAAGACTGGCCAGTATGAAAAAATCATCCAATAACAAATGCTGGCGAGGCTGTGGAGAAATAGGGACTCTATTACACTGCTGGTGGGAATGCAGACTTGTGCAACCACTGTGGAGAGCAGTTTGGAGATTTCTCAGCAAACTAGGTGTAGAGGTTCCATTCAAACCAGCTATTCCCCTTCTGGGTATTTTCCCAGAAGATCTGAAAACATCATATCACTCTGATATATGTGCACCCATGTTTATAGCAGTGCAATTTGTAATAGCTAAATTGTGGAAGCAACCTAAGTGTCCATCCACAGAAGACTGGATTAAAAAACTATGGCATTTTTATATAATGGAATATTATTCAGCTATAAAGAGGGATAGATTTGGGGCCTTTGTAGGCAAATGGTCACAATTGGACACCTTACTCATAAATGAAATGAATCAGAGGTACATGTGCAAGCAACGTATTGTGTCACTGGTGTAAGAACCTGAGGGTGGGAATATAAACTAAGAGACATGAAGGAAATCCATTCAAAAGCAAAGAACAGGTGGGATGAGGGAAAGGAGAAAAGAAAGAGGCAAAAATATATGTATGTATGTAAGTATATACATATGTACAGGATGGCTAACATGATTCTACTATTGTATTATGTCACTTAATGATAAGGAATAGTTGATGACTGGTTGTTCGATCAATCTTGTATGTCTATATGTGTTATCCTGAGCATACACTTTGAAGATATCAATATGCAATGCAACAATTATTGTTCGTTTTCTGTTGCTTTGTCTGTAATTCAATTCTTATTATATTATTATTGTGCTACTTTGTGTCTCTTTGTTAATGCTTTCCATGGTTTTTTTTTTCTTTTTTCTGTTGTTGTAGTTCTTTTTCTTTCACACTTTAAAAAAAAAAAGAAAAGAAAAAATTATATTAAAAAAATGTAAGTAAGTATGTATGTATATGCAGCATATCTAACATAGTTGTAGTACTGACTTAGGTAAGGAATAGTTGATGATTAACTGTTTGATCAATTTTCCATGTCTATATCTATGTTCCTGAATATACACTACGAAGTTATCAATATGTAATGCAACAACCATTGTTGATTCCCTGTCACCTTGTATGTAACTCAGTTTTGATTGTGCTATTCTTATGCTACTTTGTATCTGTTTGTTAATATGTTTTTGTTCTTTTACTTTTAAAATAATTTAAAAAATAGTTAATACAGTGCATATTGTCATCTTCCTAGTAGTTATTCACAGTACAAGATCTGTGTATGCTATCTTGTCTATACAATGTTAGTACAGGGCTTTCTTTTTAATGAACTAAAAGATATTAGCTGTACAACAATCTTAACCCATATCCTAATCTTAACACAAACTCTTAACAATCTTAACCTCGTATCCTAATCTTAACTATCTTATATATACATATATTTGTTCCTTTCCTTTCTTCACTGACCCTTTTCCTGTCACAGTTTGTCTTTTTTTAAAAATTTCTTCTCAAATTGCAATATTTTTGTATGTTTCAGATCCCATCCATTTGTTCATTTTTTCACACTAGTGAGATATGATGTTTATACATATAGGTCTGATTTATTTTAATTTTGAGTGTGGTCTTGAGTTGCATCCATTTACCTATAAAAGCCTCAAGTTTATCTTTCTTTATAGCTGAGTAATAATCTATTATATAAAAATACCACATCATTTTTATCCATTCCTTGGTTGATAGGCATTTGGATTGTTTCTAAGATTTAGCTATGATGACTTTTGTTGCTATAAACATGAGTACACATATATAATTGTGGTATGATATTTTCAGTTCTTCTGGAAAAATACCCAGAAGGAGAATAGCTGGGTTGAATGGGACCGCATATCCTAATTTTTGAGGAGTCTCTACACTGATTTCCACAGTGGCTGTACCAGTCTACATTGCTACCAACAACGGAGAAGGTTCTCTTTTTCCACAGAATCCCTCCACCATTTGTTGTTCCTTGATTTTCTAATAGCCACTCTTTCTGGGGTGAGATTGAATCTCACGGTTGTTTTAATTTGCATTTCTTGAGTAACCAATGCTGTTGAACATTTTTTCATATATTTATTTTCTCTTTGTATTTCTTCATCTGAGAAGTGTGTAGTCATCTCAAATGCCAGTTTTGTGATTGGGTCTCTGAATTTTGGGGACAAGATTTTTTTTAATTCCTTAATATGATTTAGACAGAAGTCTTTTGTCTGAGGGACAGCTGACTAATTTTTTTTTCCTCAATTCATGGGTTTTCTTTTCACTCTGTCAGTGATTTCTTTTCATGTACAAATAAATTTTAATAGGATGAAATCCCATTTATTGATTCTTTGAAGTATTTCCTGTGATTGTTTTTTGTTCATAAACTGTCCACCTATCCCTATGTTTTTGAAATGTCCACCTACTTTCTCTTCCAGTAGATTTAATACTTCTGCTTTAATAATTAGATCTTTGATAAATTTTGACTTTAGTTTAGTGCATGGTGATAGACATGGGTCTAGTTTTAGTTTTCAACATGTGGAAAGCCAGTTTTTCCAGCACCATTTATTAAAAAGGCTATCTTTCTTCCAGTGAATATGTTTGGCCCCTTGTCAAAGATAAAGTGGATGAGTGTGCTTGTAGTTATGTCTGCATCTTCTAATCTGTTCCACTGATCCTTGGGTCTGTTTTTTTGCAGGTACCGTGTTGATTTTATCACAGTCAATTTGTAGTATCATTTGAGGTCAGGGATGGTGATATCTCCGGCCTTTGTTTCCCAGGATTTCCTTTGTTATTCTAGGTCTCCTCTGGTTCCAGATGAATTTTAGGATTGTTTTCTCTAAATCTGTGAGGTATACTAATGGTATTTTAATTGGGATTGCACTGAATCTGTGCAAAATTTTGGGAGTATGGCCATTTTCACAATGTTCATTCTTCCTGTCAATGAGCAAGGACTATATTTCCATTTTCTCAAATCATCTTTGATCTCTTTTTTTAGCATATTGTAATTTTTTGTGTATAGATATTTTACTTCCTTTGTTAGATTGATTACTAAGTATTTTCTATTTTACATGTTATTATGAAGGGTGTGGTTTCCCTAATTTTTCGCTAAGTTAGTTTGTTGTTTGTGCTTGGGAATGCTATTGATTTTTGAGTGTTGACTTTGTATCCTGCCATTCTACTCAATTTGTTAATGAATTCTAGGAGTCTTTTGGTGCAGTTTTGGGGTTTTCCAAGTACAATATCATGTTATGTCTGAATAATGATAATTTCACTTCTTTCGTATTCTTATTCCTTTTTTTCTCTCTTGTCTAGTTGTACTTGTTGATGTTTCCAGAACTATATTAAATTGGAGTGGTGACATCTTTGTCTTGTTCCTGCATTTAGAGTGAAAGATTTTAGTTTTGCCCATTCAATATGATGTTAGCTGTTGCTTTGTCATACATGGCTTTAATCAGATTGAGGTAAAGACCATGTGTTGTGATTTTCTGTAGTGTTTTTACCAAGAATGAGTGCTGGACTTCGTCAAAAGCTTTTCATTCATCTATTGAGATGATCATGTTGTTTTTGTATTTGGCTCTGTTGATATGGTGCGTTACATTTATTCATTTGCATATATTGAACCATCCCTGCATTCCTGAGATGAATCCCACTTGGTCATGGTGTATAATCTCCTTGCTGATTTTCTGCATTCTGTTTGCTAGTGTTTTTTTGAGTATTTTTGCATCTATGTTCATTAGGGAGATAGGCCTGTAGTTCTTTTTTAGTTGGGTCTTTCTCTAATTTTGTATCAGTGTAATACTTTCTTCCAGAAACGAGTTAGGGAGAATTGCTTCCTTTTTAATTTCATTGAAGAGTTTGGGGAGTATTGACATCAGATCTTCTCTGAAAATCTTGTAGAATCTAGCTGTGAATCCATCAGGATCTGGAATTTTCTTTTCTAGTAACTAGTTATGTTTTCAATTCTGTTAACTAATGTTAGGTTATTCAGAATTTTTATATCTTCTTGATTCAGCTTTGGTAATTCACATGTATCTAGGAATATGTCAGGCCCCAGGCTCCTCCATCCAAACTGGTTGCCAAGCCACTTGTGCTTACCATGCTCACTGCCCTTCTGTGGTGCATATGACATGGCTCAGGCACTGCATTCCTCTGGCCCAGCCAGTTGGTCGACCCCAAGTGCTTCCCACACTGGCTACCCTTCCCATGGTGTAGAAGGATAGATCAGGCCTCAGGTTCCTCCAGCCAAACTAGTTGCCAAGCCCTGAATTTTTACCATGCTAGCTTCCTTTCTTGCAGTGCAGGGGAGGTGGGTCAGGCAATACATTCCTCTGGCCCAGCTGGTTGCCAGACCCCCTCTTCCCTCTGTTTATTTTTTAAATTTTACTTCCTTCATTTCCACTTGCCTATCTTTCCATCTTTACTAGTATTACTATAAAGTACCAATAGTAATAATTAATGTGTTATTTATTAATATTTAGATAGTTCAATCTCTGTCATTGTTGAATTCATTTCTATTGTTAATTGTAACAGTGCTATATTTATTAGATATTTACTGTATTTCAATGTTTGGTTTATCTCTATGTTGTAATTACAGATCTATTTTCTCTTGTTAAGAGTGGTATAGTAGTAGCTGTTACTGACTCTTCTGCTATGTCAATACCAAGGTTTGTCTTTCATTCAATTATTGTTCACTTCATTGCCATTGCCAGAGTGGCATAGTTGTTGCTATTGTTTTACTTTATACCTTTATCTGGTTTATATCTTAATAATACTAGAGTTCATTTCCAGAGAACGGATTGTGTAATTGCGCTGCATCCAATCCTCACAAATTAATGGAGGCAGTTTTGTATTGGGAGGCAAAAGCCTGTGTTTAATCATTCCCAGAGTACTGAACTGGAAAGTAAACACCAACAGTTCTCAGAACAAAAAGAAAAATTGAAACTAGTGAATACAAGACAACAAAATAGCTCCAAAAACTCATAACTTTTCCAAAGCTCATACAGCATCAAAAAAAGAAAATCCAAACATGCAGTTGATGTGAAGAGATAAAAAACAACACAAAATCAAACAAATTAATAGGGCACTCAGCCAGCTCAAAGGCGATATGATCACTGAGTCATAGAAGATACTAATAAACAGCTAGCTAAGTTAAAAAAGAAAGTTAAATGAAGCATAAATGACCAATTTGGCTAAGAATTGGAATTCATGAAAAGGTATGAAACATACATGCAAGATGTAAAAAATTCTGTGGAAAGTATAGGCAATAGAAGTAAGGAATGTGAGGGCAGACTGTCAGAACAAGATAGGGCTGATCAAGGTGACCATATTGATAGGGAAATCTTTTTTTAAAAAAAGAGAGCAAAGAAAATGAAACAATGGCTAGTAGATGACACAAAGAAGATGAATCAAAAATTAATTAGAATTAATGGAAAATCAGAAACAAAAATACACTTAAAAACCTAAACAGAACTAATAGAAAATTCTCAATGATGAGGTTGAAAGGAGATAGATAATAGCTGTACATAGATAGATAGATAAATGACATAGATAGACATCATAGATATCATATCATGATCAGAAAAGAGCTTCTCCATTACACATCATTGTCAAAATCCTAGAAATCAAACACAAAGAGAATCCTAAAACGTATTCCAGAAAAGTAACAAGTCACTTATAAAGGTAAATGCATTAGAATTGTACCGGACTTAGCACAGATCTTAAAGCCCAGGAGAGCCTGAAGTGAAGTGTTTCAAGCTCTAAAAGAAAACAGAGATATATGCTACAAAACTATCTTTCAAAACTGATGGAGAAATAAAGTCTTATCATTGCAAACAACACTTTAATAAATTCATGATCAACAGACCGCCACTCCAAAATATTCTCAAGGATATCCTAGAAAGAGTATTGAAGGCAAAAAATACCAAAAAGCCTAGTAGAATGAATATGCCAGATAAAAGAAGCAGTTAAGCAGGAGGGAGGACAAAAGAATAAGCAACAAGGAATTAAGCAATGAGAGAAGTAACAAAGAGAGAAATTTCTCTCTTAGTTACTACTTCTTTCAGTAGTAACTAAGTGTGAATGATCTCCACTCCCCAACCAACAGACAGTGATTAGATGATTACATCAAACAATTAAATATAATGAGATGCTGTACAAAAGAAACACGTTTAATCCATAAAGAAACTCATACAGTGAAAATTAAAGGATGAAAATTAATACTGTGTGCAGTGGCAGCCTGAGAACAAGCAGAAGAAGCTCTTCTGTTTTCAGACAAAATGAACTCCGAGCCAAAAACTGATCAAAAGTGCCAAAGATAGTCACTACATATTGGTTAAGGGAACAATTCAACAGAAAGCAATAACAATCATGTGCGTGTGTGAGTGGTGTGTGTGTGTGTGTGTGTGTGTGTGTGTGTATCACTGGTTCAACCAACTTCATAAAACAAACAGTACTGGGCATAATAGATCAAATAAACATTAACCTGATAATTGTCAGGGACCTTAATACTCCACTATCAAAAAAAGATCAACTAAACAACAACAACAAAAAAATCAAAGCTGAACCACACCACTGAACAAGTGGATTTAATAGATATCAACAGTCATCTATACAATCACAAAATACACATTCTCCCTAGCAACACATGAAACTTCTTACAAAATAAACCACATATTAGTCCTTAAAGCATTCTTCAGATCATAGCTTAATGAAACTGCAGATCAACGCAAATAAACCACAGAAATTATACAAACACATGGCAATTCAAAAATGAACTCTTGAATAATTATGGGTCAGAGAAAATATCAAGGAAAAAATTGATTCCTAAATATCAAATAATAATTTCAGTACAAAACACCGGAATCTATTGGACACAAAAGAGGAAGATTATAGCTGTGAATGCCTACACCAGAAAAAGCGGGGGCCCCAATCAGTAATCTAATGATGTAACACAATGTCCCACACAAACAAGAACAATCCAAATCCAGAGCTAGTGTAGAGAAAAGAATTATAAAAGTCAGAGCAGAAATTAATGAAATTGGGACAAAGAATCAATGAATTGAAGAGATGATTTTTAAACAAAGTAGACAAAACCTCAGACAACCTAACAAAACAGGAAAGCATCAATATCAATTTAATTAGAAATGAAGAAGAAAGATAACATAGGAAACTATATGAGAATAGGCAAAGCTATTTTCTGTTTTGGAATCGGAAGCTGAACTCAGAACCTTGCTTGTGCTGCTGAACTCTACCCAGGCTCAGCAATTTTAAATAAGATCTCAGAAGCACTAACCATAGAAAAAGAGACTGATCAATTAGAAGACATGCATATTAATAACTGTTTAAAAGACAGATTTAGAACAATATAAAAAGGTATGCAAAAAGAAAAACTGTTTTTCATTTAAATAAAAAAAGGTTTACCTCACTCGCTGCTGAAGGCCTTCCTCACGGCATGCATTCCCGCCACCACCCCGCAGAAATACTCTGGCTACCTGCTATCCTCTGACAGGCGAGGCCAGCATCCTGGGCGCTGGCCCAGTAGCTCCCTCGGGTTTATGCCAAAGACATGAAACTCAGTGCGGATGCCCATGCCCTCATGCTTCAGGGTGTAGACTTCCTGGCAAATGCTGTCGCCGTTACAATGGTGCCGAAGAGAACTATGATTATTGAACAGAGTTGGGGAAGTCCCAAAGTAACTAAAGATGGTGTGACTGTCGCAAAGTCAATTGATTTAAAGGACAAATACAAAAATATTGGGGCAAAACTTGTTCAAGATGTTGCCAACAACACAAATGAAGAGGCGGGGAGTGGCACCCCCATGAGACTGTCCTGGCGAGCTCCATCGCCAAGGAAGGCTTCAAGAAGGTCAGCAAAGGCACAAACACCGTGGAAATCAGAAGAGGTGTGATGTTAGCTGTTGATGCTGTGATTACTGAACTTGAGAAACAGTCCAAACCTGTGACAACTCCTGAAGAAATTGCTCAGGTTGCTACAATTTCTGCAAATAGAGGCAAAGAAATTGGCAACATCATATCTGATGCCATGAAGAAGGTTGGCCAGAAGGGCGTCATCCAAGTGAAGGATGGAGAAACTCTGAATGATGAGGTGGAAGTTATTGAAGGCATGAAGTTTGATTGAGGATATATTTCTCCATACTTTATTAACACATCAAAAGGCCAGAAGTGTGAATTCCAGGATGCCTATGTTCTACTGAGTGAGAAGAAAATCTCTAGTGTCCAGATCATTGTACCTGCTCTTGAAATTGCCAATGCTCAGTGAAAGCCCTTGGTCATAATTGCTGAGGACATTGACAGAGAAGCTGTCAGTACCCTGGTTTTGAACAGGCTAAAATTTGGTCTTCAGATTGTTGCAGTGAAAGCTCCAGGGGTTGGTGATAACAGAAAGAACCAGCGGAAACACATGGCTATCGCTGCTGGCGGTGCAGTGTTTGGAGGAGTTGGCCCTAAATCTTGAAGATGTTCAGCCCCATGACTTAGGAAAAGTTGGCGAGGTCATTGTAACCAAAGATGATGCCATGCTTTTGAAAGGCAAAGGTGACGAAGCACAAATTGAAAAATGTATTCAAGAAATCGCTGAGCAATTAGAAAGCACAACCAGTGAATATGAGGAGAAACTAAATCAGGGACTGGCAAAGCTTTCAGATGGTGCAGCTGGGTTAAAGTTTGGTGGGACAAGTGACGTTGAGGTGAATGAGAAGAAAGACAGGGTCACAGATGCCCTCAATGCTATGAGGGCAGCTGTGGAAGGAGGCACTGTGCTGGGCACTGGATGTGCACTGCAAATCATTCCCACCCTGGATGCCTTAACTCCTGCTAACAAATAAATTAAAAGAACACTGAAAATCCCTGCAGTGACCATTGTGAAGAATGGAGTGTGGAAGCATCTTTGATAGTTGAGAAAATCCTGCAGAGCACCTCCAAAGTTGGCTATGATGAACCACCATGCAGGGTCCTCCCCAGTAACTCTGGAGAATTCAGATGAAGGAAACGAAGAGAAGGCTGCTGATGTGAGGAAATCATGCGCCCACCATTGCTAGTTTCAGTTACCAGACATGTAAATGGTATACCACTGTCATTGCCCATGCCTACAGATGATTTATTTTGTATTTTTAAATACAAAAACATTTGTACATTCCTGAAACTGGCTGCCACAGTCACATGTCAGTGTACTGCTTTCAACTTAAATCACAGAGGCATTTCTACTACTATTCTCTTACAGTCAGGGTTCTAGTGCTTTATGTCACTGACAAGAAGTCAGAAACAGCCTTTATGTGTAGAAGAAGAATAATTGTACAAAATAGAGAAGATCAATTATGTGACAACCGTTGTGTAATAAAAGTTTGTTTAAAGTTTAAAAAAGTTTGTTACTAAAGTTCCTACAAATTAATATTAAATAAATAAGCCAATTTTTAAATGCACAGAAGGCTTACATATTTCATGAAAATGGCATCAAATGGACAATATGTATGGGTCCATGCTCATAATTACTACACTTCATGAAAATGCAAAGCAAAGCTACAATGAAATAATAGAAAAATTGATAAATTTTTTTTCTTTGTTTTTTGTCTTTCTGAGACAGGGTTTCGCTATATAGCTCAGGTTGGCCTTGAGCTCATTTTATAGCCCAGGCTGGTCTCAAACTCACAACAATCCTCCTGCCTCAGCTTCCAGAGTGCTGAGATTACAGGCGTGCACCACCATGCCCAGCCAAGAATGGATAAAATTAAGGATAATACCAAATATTCATGTGATTGCCAGTTTAATTTTCATACACTGTGAGTTTGGCTGGGTAAAACCGCTGGCAATATCAGCTAAAGCTAAATATGTGCATAATATGATCAAGCACAGCTACTCCTATGTATATATTATACAAAGACACAAAATATGTTTATGCAAAGACATAAGAATTCTACTGTAGTACTAGTTGTATTATGCAAAACTAGAAACAACTGTTTTTTAATGATAGAATTGATTTATAAATTATAGTGTATTCATGCTGAATAGTAATAAGAATAAAATACTGTGCTCACGATGACATTGGTAATGTAAGTCAAAGAAATAAAGCAAATAAAAGAATAGAAAATTTAAATACATTCATTTAAAGTTCCAAAACAAGACTAGGATTCATCTCAGTGGTAGTAAACATTCCTTGCTTACATGAAACCCTGAAATAAAATAGAATAAAGTTCATAAAGCATGGTGACATTAAAACATTTGTGTTCGTTTCAGCAAATTCAGAAGTTTGTTGGTTTTCACTTCTGAATAGTCTAAACATAGATGATATCTGGTTTATTCTTGACATCCACATTTTCAGACAGTTCAGTTTATCAAGTATTTATCAACAGATTAATGAGTTCAGTATTGAGTATTCATGAAATTGTAGGTACTGTTGTAAAATCTTTACATGTAATCACTAATTCTTACCCAAAACTTGTTTCTGATGCAAACATATATGCTGTTTAACAAACTTTAAAATGTGTTAATAACTAATAAATTTTATGAAACTAATAAAAATTTTCAAACAGTGTCACTGTTAGAAATGTCACTGTTAGCCTAAAACAGTGTTACTGTTATATTATCACTAAAATATTTTGTTGCTGAAAAAAAGAATAAAATTGGCCAGTGAATAAAAGGCATGGAGATTTAATTGGTGGTATGGAATCTGTAGCATTACTTAGTGGCATAAAGTTGAAATAGAATGTTTCTGGGCTATTGAAGAGTATCCTATATGTGTTCATTATTGAAGGCATTTTACTGAGTTACACACTTATAATCTGTTCACTTTTTTTTTGTTCACTCTTCTTACACATGTTATATTTTACCAAACTGTGTGGTCCAAGGTTCCTTTATACATCACATAGTTATGACATAGAAATAATACATAGATATTGTATTTGATGGTCAAATTGTAACAATTTATAGAGTTTGACTGACAAGCAACAACCTTAAACCAAAAGATTACTTTGTATTATTTTCTTATATCCTCCTGATACTGTCTTTATTGTGGTTATGAATCAATATTAAGGAGGTATCTTTCAGCGCCTTAAAATTCTTAATTGCGGGGGGAAGATGGCGACCAGGTGAGCAGCAAGGGAGCGAGCCTCTTTGATAAACACCACCAGCTCGAGACAGACTTGGCGAGCGTGAATGCCGGGACCTCAGCTGGGAAGTTTAAACTGGGCGTATTTCTCTGAGATGCCGGGGGAGATGTGGTAGGGTGGACCAGGCTGCCGGGGCGAGACGTGGGAAAGTCCCAGACGCTGGGAGCCGGGGACGATCCCCGCGGGGAAGAAGCTGGGATCGGTCCAAGCACAGTGGGAGCGCG
>PVLD010029457.1:0-18058 GCA_004027595.1 Dinomys branickii
GGTGCTCCATGGTTTGGTGCATAAATGTTTAGGATTGTTACCTCTTCCTCTTGCAGCTTTCCCCTAACTAGTATGTAATGGCCTTCTTTATCTCTTTTGATTGTTTTTGGTTTGAAGTTTACATTGTTTGCAAACATAATAGCTACCCCTGCTTTTTTCTGGGGGCCTGTTGCATGGAGAATTGTTTTCCAACCTTTAATTTTCAATCTGTGGATTTCCTTTTGAGTAAAATGTGTTTCCTGTATACAACATATCGTTGGATTGTGTTCCTTAATCCACTCTTCCAATCTTTTCCTTTTGACTTGTGAATTGAGGCCATTTACATTAATGGTTATAATGGTTATATGTTGGCTTATTCTAGTCATGTTATTTACTTGTTGTTTTCCTTCTTTTGCTGACTGTTTACTGGATTGTTCTGCTTAGGGAGTTATTTCTATTGTTGTTCTTGGGATTGTGGTCTCTTTTTTCTCTGTCTAGAATATCTTTTAGTGCTGTTTGCAATGCTGGTTTGGCACTCATGAAGTTCTTCAGTTGTTCTTTGTTGTGGAAATATTTTATTTCTCCATTCAATTTGAGGTATAGTTTTGCAGGATACATCAGTCTGGGTTGGAAGTTGTTTTGTCTCAGAATCTGTAGTATCTCGCTCCAAGCTCTTCTTGATTTCATGGTTTCCATTGAGGAGTCTGCTATTATTCTGATGGGCTTTCCTTTATAGGTGATCTTTTTCATTTCTCTAGCAGCTTTTAATACTGTGCTCTTTTGCTGGATATCTGGGATCTTGACTATTATATGCCTGTATGTGTTTTTCTTTGGGTTATGGATCATTGGGGTTCTATATGCCTCGATTAACTAAACTTCAGTATCTTTTACCTTGTTTGGGAAATTTTCTGCTATTATTTCAGCAAATATTCTTTTTATATCGTTTGTGTGGTCTCCTGCTGTTTTACTCACTCCTATTACTCGAATATTATTTCGTTTTGCCTCATCTTGGAGCTGTTGGATTGATTTTTCTTGTGTCTTTGATGATATTATGAGATCCTTCCTTTCACGCTCGTAAGCTGCCATGCTGTCTTCAAGTTCTGAAATTCTATCTTCGGTTTCATTTCAGTGGTTTTGCCAGCTTTCAGTGTAAGTTTTCAAATCCTGGCATTCTCTTTGGACCTGTTTCATTCTTGGTAATTCATTCCTAAATTGCTCTTGTAACATTTCCATTTGTTTCCTATTTTCTTCTACTCTTTTATCTATTTCTTCTCTATGTGTAAGGAACATTTCTTCCATTATTGTTTTAAGTTTGTTTTTTGTCTGAGAGATCATTGCAGGTATGTGGCTTATTTCTGCTTTAAGCTCTTTTATGGCCTGTTGGAGTTGTTTCATTTCAGATGCAATTCATAACTTGCAGGTATGTGGCTTCCTGGTTCCCCTGTATCCTCGCATTCAGAACTTGTTCTGTGTGCGGTTGAGTTCTGAGACTGCGTTTTGTTCCTCTCTTTTCCCATTTTTGTGTATCAGATTCAAAGTGTTGAGCCAAAAATTCCTCAAACAGTTCAGCAGGCAAAGGTCTGCTGCAGAGGCTGCTCCAATGACTCCTTCTCTTTGGGAGAATGTCCCTTAAGCTTTCTGCTGAGAGTTCCGCTTCTCCTCCCTACCCCAAGACCAGGCTGGGGCACATAAACAGCTCGCCGCCCCAGGGACCTTGCAGGCAGGGGGCCGCTCAGGTGTTCCTCCCTGGGTGGAGCTCCTCCCCCACTCAAATATCCCATCGGGGCACCCAGCCAGCTCTTCTGTCCCGGGGACCGTGCAGTCAGCAGAGCTGCTTGGATGTCGCTTGCTGGGCGGAGCTTCTCCCCGACTCAAAAAAACCGGTCAGGGCACCCAATCAACTCACCCTGGGATTGTGCAGGCAGGAATGCTGCTCAGATGTATTTCCCTGGGTCGAGCTTCCTGACTCAGAAATCCTGCTGCAGTGCTCATTTGGCTCACCCGTTCCCAGATCTGTGCCAGCAGGAGATCCTGGCGCTCCCCGCACTTCTCCGCCTCCTTGGCATTCTCGCAGGAGCTGCCGACCGCAGCTGCCACAGTTCCCGCTCTCCCGCCGAGGATGGCGCCGGCTGCAGGGTCAGGGCTCTGAGCAGGATCCCAGACTGCTGCCCAGATTGGTACAGTCTGCCCGAGGAGCACATTCTCCGAGTTTGCTCTGCTCTGCAGCCTCCAAAAATTCCTGGCCACAGCCGCCTGTGAGCCGTTCGGGTTCCAGAGCTGCGAGGGTCCGTCCTGCCGCAATCGCACTTGGTGGTACGCAGACTCAGCCGAGCTGCGGCCCACGTGCAGCACCGATCGCCTCGGGTGCCCAGCTCTCAGGCCCCGCCCACTTCTCCCCTTGGCATATCCAGCTGACCCGTTAATGCTCAGGCAGCAGAGAGCAACACGTTCAGTTGGAATTTCGCAGCTGCAGACCCCGCACCCGCGTGCAAAGGATCGGTCTCTGGGAGAGTTTCCTTCTGCCGCTCACCTGGTCACCATCTTCCCGGAAGTCTGAACTCGGCACTTTGAAGCTAGGTTTTAATTGGACATGATAAGTCATAGTAAAGCAACTCAAAATTATTCAATTCCTTGCATAGAAATTATCATGTGGGTTCTTTATTCAAACAGTTTGGTTCTGTTGTCACCAAAAGTGTAATTTAAGATATCTTACTACTGTCATCCCTTGAAAAATGTAAATAATGATATGAGCTTAGAATTCTTACAGAAATTAAATGATTAAATTCAATGTATTAAATTGATTTAATTCAGATAATATGTTTAAAAAAGGATTTTGTTTCCATAGTGACATGGAACCCTTGCACACCCTTGGTGAGAATGTACATTATGGAAAACAATCCAAAAGTTACTCAAAACATTTAAAGTATAATGACTATGTAATCTAGCCCATATATAGATGTATATTATATATACACAAAGGTTGAAGCATCAGTATGTCAGCACATCAGTGTGTCAGTGAGATATTTGCACTCCTATGTTCATTGCAGCATTAGTCACACTAAGCAAAACATAAAAGCAAACTAAGTACCCATCAAAGAAGGAATGGAAAGAAAATGTGACATATATATATATATATATATATATATATATATACACACACACACACACACACACACACACATATATAGTGGTATAAAAATATATATATGTGTATTTGAACCTTGAAAAGGAAGTCAATTTTGTCATTTGTGAAACATGGATGATACCAAGGACATCATGTTCAGTAAAATAAACCAGGCACAGAAGGATAAATACCATGTAATCACTTATATATAAAATCTAAGATAACTGGATAAACAGAAAGTAGAACAGTCATTACCCAGGGTTGGAGAAGGAAAGTTGAGCAGATATAGTTCAAAGGATAAAAAATATTGTACAGGAGAAGTTAATTCAGTAGATTTATTTCAAGTACAGTTATGATAACTAATAACAATATTTTGCGTTCTTGAAAAGTTCTAGGGATATATGTGTATACACACGTATGTATGTGTATATGTATACTGTATATATAGGGTTTTTTTTAACTTGAAGAGTCCCTGCAATAAGCTCCTTTGAAAATAAGCCTTCATTAATTAGTTTTACTTCAGGATTGCTAATATGAATTAACAGGGAATTAGAACATTGTAATCAAAAGAAAACTTAAGTTTTAAACAATGTCTCTTTTTTGTAACTTCATATCAATATGCCATATTAAAATTTGAATGCAATTTCTAGGAAAAAGTTTATTTTTCAAACCTCACATATAACTACACTAACCCATATCAAAATACTGGAAATATTTTCTGTTCTCAGATGCATATATAAAATTTATCAGTGCTAAAGGACAAATATATTTGAATAAATGTATTCATTTTCAACCGCTTACTACATTATATTTACTCTGATTGATTTTTAATTTGTGTTTTTATGCTCATCATATAAAAGATGAGTTTCCCATTGCTCTCATTTTATTAAAGGTCTGTAGTGGTCGAGTACACATTTCACACTCAGTGAAATGTACTAATAGAGAATTTACATATTCTAAAATTAACATAAATTTTACTGCTATTTATGCATCCTATCCAGGCACACTCAAGGCAAGTAATGGGCTGTTTGTCTATACTGCAAATGCAAATAACTCAAGTTATTCATACATCCCAACTGCAAATCCATCACTTTGATATTTTCACACGTTTCACTTTAGTGTTCGTCTCTTAGAAGTATATATCAAAAAGATACATGTGACATAAGTTTATATCTTTAGTTTAATGACATTAAGCTCAGGGAAAAGATCTTCAATAATTTTAGGTGGAAAAAATACATAGTACTTACGACTACCTGTGAAAGGAAACTTTCTAACTTCATCCAGAGCATACTTAGAAATCTTTGTTTCCTCAACAATCCCAGTGAGCCTCCACAGCTCCTCACACTTTTCCCTGCTCCTGGAGTCACCCCATAGGAACCAGGGCACCTGGCTGGCTCCCACAGGTCAAAGGAGCCATAAAACATCCCTCTTTTGGAGGTTCCCTGCTTATTTAGGAAGGAAAAAAAGGTTAAAACTGGATTACAGAAAATGGTGGTATCTAAATTGTACAAATAAATAAACTAAAGGAAAAGAGAAGAAAATGTCAGTATATTTAAAATCTTTAAAATTAATGATTGCCTTTAACAGAAACAGAAATACAGTGAAATTTGTTCTTGCTATTCCAGGATAATTGCAGAATTTATGAAAAGTAATCAAATGATTAAACACTGAAGACAGTGGATTTCAGAAGAAAAGACTCAAGGTTAAAGTTTGATGTTGGAGACAGTCAGCCATTAAGGTATTTTGATATGTATTTTATTTAGAGATACTATTAAAACACAGTTGAGGCCTCTTATGGATATGATGCCAAAACTAAATGGTCCTTTTGTCCTTGCTGAGTCATGTTCTGAGGTTAAGCTTAAATCCAACAAAGGAATAACACTGTCCTTTTCTATTCTATATTGTCCTTGCCTATTTCATAAGCATGATTTTCTACTGTATATCAAAGATTATTTTGTTTTTATGATAATCCTTTTAACTCCTTGTGAAAAGAAACATGACTTCATCCTATAAATTTTGAAATAGCACTTAATGTAGAAAAAACATTTTAGTACTATTAAAAACATTCTCTAGGGGTATGTTTTTACTTCCTGGTCACACACAGATTTGCTTAGTGATAATTAAACTTAATTACTTCACTCCTCTTTCAACTACAGAAAAGATTATTATTATTATTATTATTATTGACATTACTATAGACAATATTTATTGTTTACTATGTATCAGACACTGTACAAGACATTTTATAGGTATCGGCTTTATTTTTACATCACCCATATAGTTAGCTAATATAGTATTGCTTCCTTCATCTTATGTATATTACATTAATTGCATACATAGCAAGTCTGAAAGGCACACATGCCTACACACCTAAGTCACTAGGTTTATCCCTTGCTTCAAAGAGAATAAGAATTGAAATTGTGTACCCTGGAATAGCTACTACTTTTGGATAGATTTGCCTACTTAATTAAAATACAAGCAAAAAAAACTTTGTGTTAAAAAGCATGAAGTTAAATAGAAAAATCTACACATAAAAAAATCTACACATAGAAAACATAAAAAATGAAAACAAGATAAAAACTTGGCATAGACATCGAAAACATTATTTTAAAAGTTGTTTGATTTGAATATAACAGCCTCCTCTTCTATCCAGGCTTTTTCAGATCTTACCATGTGAATGTGGACTTATTTTTCTAAATTAGACAGAGAGCCAAAATTGGAGCTGTCCTTCAGGTTATTGTATTGTCTCCTGCAAAGTGCTGGAGGAAGCAATTGTGACGGCTGAGTAGGTGGAGAACTGTTACAGCTATGTGATACCACAAAACAAAAATGAGAAAGTAGAACCACTTAAAATGCTGCTCAAATCATGTATTAAGGCTGCAAAGCATTTGATGGACCAAGTACTCTGGAGGATGCTTTCTTTTTTAAAAATACATTCTTTTGTGTTAATTCCAAAGCACAATATGGAAGGTAGCATTGTACATAGAAGTGGCATACAGCCCCTTTCCAAATAAGCAAAATACCTGCAAAGTAGGATCTTTGAATCGATGGGTAGACTTTATGAATGGGAAAAAATATGATTAGAAATCATCACTGACAAAAAAACTTAGGAAAAGTCAATTTCACCAGACAGCTTTAATGTAAACACAGGCCAAGTTCCCATTGGGTATTAGAATCTTGAGATACAAATCCAGACTTAAAATAATAGAAATTATTCCTATAGTGATCCAGAGGGAAATTTTTTCCTAAGTATCTCTTCTGAACACATGGATACTTTAAAGAATAATTGTTTTTGTAAGTACATGCTAATGGTCTAAATATTTTGAATTAAAAACATTGCTAATAATTCTACGTGTCAGACTAAAAATAGGAGTTCTTGCCACTGTTACAATGTTTGCCTTATACATTACTTGTGAATATCCTTGTATAATTGTACATCAGTTGTATTAACTATGGTTACATTTGCCATGTAGGTGGAGCGAACAAGTCATTTTACAGTCCTAGAAGAAATAGACCTGGATCAGAAGCCAGAAATTCTGGGCCCCAGTCTAGCTCTGCCATGGCTCAGTCATGCAGTCATGGGAGTCCCCCTATGCCTCTGAGACTCTTCTCCCCTATTAGCAATGAAGTGATAGGAGGACATGACAACCAAGAGGAGCTGGAACGGAAAAGAAGGAGTTGATCTTTGAGCTCTAAATGTATACAATGTATGAAACCATGTAAGAAAATACCACTCGTAATCCTAGAAAACTTTCTCAAGGACAGGTAAATAAAACCTAATGTTCATTTCATTAATTTAGCTAGCAGATTTCTCCATCAGTATGACAGTCTTATTAAATACGCTCCTCTGGCTCAGGCCATTGTAGACACAACTTGAGGATGCAGTGAAAACTAGCCCCCCACAGCAATCCAGCTTTGAAGTAAAAGGTCAGTGAGAAAAGCAAACAAACAAGCAAACAAATAAACTCACTGCTTTGTATGGATTTGAAGCCACCTAAATGATTTCTGAGTGAACTTCACATTGATCATCCACCTTACAACAGTGGAAGCACTGAGTGCAAAGTCTGCTCCACAATAGCGCGGCACGATCTAAAACTGAAGAGATGTGTTTTTTCTCCCAGTGAAGAATCCACTCTTTCATCTGCTAGAAAAGAGTGCAGAAGCATTCATACTGATGAATTTGAATTCAATTCAAAAGCGCTAGTTAGCAAGCATGCATCCCTGAGATAAGGAATTAATGCTTCCAGGGAAAACATGGCATTGGTCCCATTAAAATTTAAAGACATGTTCATTCCTCTGCATGTCGCCAACATCTAATGCCTTATTTCCTCGTTGAGAGGAAAGTTGAATTGCATTTATCAATTAAGTGGGTAGCAACAAACCAGAGCTCTCCAAAACAGAGCAGAAATTTCTGTCTGAATGTAAGAAAATTAAAGTTAAATTTAAACTCACTGCTAAACATTTGGTTATGACAATAAGAATGGTTATAAACATGCAGATTACCTGTTGTGTTCATAACTTACAGATATAATTAACTCTTTTCACTTTGCAAAGCATTCTCCTCTTTTTCAATGATGTTCTATAAGAAATTAGTTGGAATATGTTTTTTAATGTTTAAAAAGGCTTATTAAAACAGAAAAAACTACTTTTTGAAGAATTTATCAAACCTTTATTTGATGTAAAATTACACAAAATTGGCATGTTGCAGATATTTATCTCAAAAGTGTTAAACACAACATTAATTATTAATTGAAATTAACTAGTGACTAGTTAATTAGAAATGGCCCAATTGTATATTATCTTTGAATTTAAATTTACAGATTTAAGACATTTTGTGAAGAAAACCATCAGCAAGATTTTTTGTTTGCTTGTTTTTGCTTTCTGAGGAAGAACAAGTTTCCTGGAAGAAAATTACCTTAAAGTAAGAGAGTTCAAACCTGCTCTGAGAACATTAGTCCATATCAAAAAGGAGGAACAGTTTGGGGAAGAACACTTGCTCCCTGCATTCTCTGCTCTGAACTTTTCTGCTGGAAACCCTTTGTAAGAACAAGAGCAAGAAAACAAGCAAAGGAAAGATCAGCGTCTACAGTATTAAAACTCCAAGAGAGCACTGGTTTAGGATCTCCATGGCAGATGGGGGCATGAGGGGGAAGGTTCTTACTAAGGGAGAATGAAACCAAAACAGGATGAAGAGCATTCACCCTGGAAACCAGCAGGAGGAGAGGATGACCAGAGAAGCTGCATGCTGGTCTGCATCCAGAAAGGAACTGAAGCTAAAGATGCCCTTGTGTGTGTCAGAGGAAAGGAAGCTGCTTTCCTGAGAAGATGTAAGATTAGAAGGACCTTGGGCAGGAATAGCAAGTATCTCAGATATTGATGACCAGAAGAAAATCCCTACGATGAATGACTATACTTGCTTTAATGGCCACTTTCCTTAAGATTCTTTCCATAACTGGAACTTCTGTGGTCTAACTAAACCCTTTATTTTCAATAGTTAAGGAACAGTCATGTTATCATGCTGATGTAGCTAACCTAGTCCACTAGATAAATCTTTGTAACTATGTTAAGAATTTCAGCAAAACCACAACTTCATCCCAGTTCCATCTCTTGCTTCGGGACCCCACAACGGTCTCCAGTGGTAGCAAATAGATGGTGGTATATTATTGCTCAAATTTATTCTTTGACAATAAATGTAGCAAATGGTGCAGGGAGTGAACAACTCTAAGATTCTCTAAAGTTTCAGATTAATCGCAAAAGTATAATTGCCATGTTCCTTCAAATTACATAAAAATAAATAGTTATTATTCCTTGTAGTTTCCGTTTCTAATTACTGTACTTGATGTAACCATGTTTATCAAAGTGATTCTTTATGAGTTATCAGTGCATTCGCAATGTATATACAACGCAAATTCCCCCAAGACCTTGTTTTCTCCTATACAATAATAAAATACCTCCCGTCTTGTCTCATCTTTATCTAACCTTGGGCACAAAAATAATACCTTATATTTATGGGGCAGTAAACCTTGGTCAAGGACCATGATGGGCTGATATTTACATGTGAGAAAAATACAATGTAGAAGGTCAAATCACTAACTCAACTTCATGTAGCTTCTAAACCGATATTCAAGTTGATAGCTCTCTCACCCAAGTACCTGTACTTTTCTTGCTATACTGCACCACCTTAGTTGATTTGCCACTCCACATAGAGCGGGCTACTGCTCTCCTTATGTTTTCTAAAACATTTACTCTTCCTTTCCCTCCTCTACATCCTGTTTCCTATTCTCCTTCTCTTTGTCTTATGTCCTATTCTCCCAATATGTTATTTCTTCTATACTGCCTCTTTGAAGTATCACAGATACTCAAATGTTTCTTGACCCATTAGTTGTAAAAAAGTTGTGAAGCTAGGTGTGGTGGTGCCTGTGTGTTGTCCCAGCACTCAGGAGGCTGAAGCAGAGGATTGTCTTAAGGTTATGGCTAGCCTGGGCTACATACTGAGTTTAAGGCCAGCCCCTGAAGTGCATAGTGAGACTCTATCTGAAAAAGAAAAGTTTTGAAACAATGAAAATTAGTTATGTCAACTTTTCCTCCTTACAGTGCTATGTGAAATTTCTCTTTAAATATTACAATAGTCATGTATCTATAAAAGTGTAGTTTTTGCAATCTATTTAGGATGTCATTTCATCTGATCATAATAATGCTTTATGAAAGACAAGTAGAAATAAAACACATCTGAGAAAATGAGGTTAAGAGATTGTTCTCAAAATTACACAGTAAATGTCTGAAAATTAACTAGAATTAAAATAATTTTGTTCCTACTGAGCAAATATTAAACTGCAGGTATACAAGTGTCAACATGGCAAGTTATTGTTCAAATATTGGGATGCCTACACAGAAGATAATGCCTTAGGCATACAGAGTTTACAGATACCAGTGTGATTCTAATGTAGCAAATTGTGGACCACTGAAGGAAAGTGTGATTGCTACATTTCAGAATGAAAAATTAACAGAATACTAAGATATCTCAACTTAAATATTTAAACTTGAAAAAGAATTTTTAAAAAGATCTTTCATAATTTTTTTTACTTTCAACAAAATGTCATCACCACCAATGATCATCTTTTCATTGAAAATGTATTTTATATGTATACCAAATATTCAAAGCAAAATGTCTTAATGATGAGCATTAAAAGTTTATTAAGTGATTCATATAACCTTCCACAAAGTACACTTGTAAGTATAATTCAGTGAATATCACCGTATATTACCCTAGTAGCAAAAAAATGAAGATACAGGGCTTTATATTATAGTTAACTTGTTTTAGAGAATCTATTTCTTTTTGAAGAAAGTTAAAGATCATAGAGTAAGGAACTTACTGCTTTAGGTAAAAAGATTCTGATGACTGAGTTACATAAAATACTTTCACTTGAAATTCATCAGTGTAACTTCAAAGGAGCTGACAATTTTTAATTTGATTGCATTTTCAAATGGCTACATTCCTCAAGTTGCCACCCCAAAGCCTGTTCTCTCATTCAGATCTTTTGGAGAAGGAGTTCTGCCTCCACACTTTAGGTGAGATTATCAATTTTGAAAGTACAACCAAAGAGATACTGATTTCTGATGTTTCTTAGGGCAAAAGAAAGAGCCTTGCAAGACTATTACTCTGAATTTTCCAGATTTAAACATTGCACAGTAGGTTCTTATGACAGGACATGTCACAGTCTCAGAGAATGCCTCATGTGCCGTATGCTATAAAGTAGTATAACCCTGCCATGTGGGCACCAGTCCATAGGAGTCTGAACGTCAGAGAAGCCCATTTACCTGCCTTTAGTCCACTGGCTATTATTCAAATCGCCCATTCATAACAGCTGTCTGCACCATTTACATTCCCAGCTGTGCTCGTCTCCACAGGGGAGTGCAGAAACACGGGCAGAGTGGGACGCCTGTGTAAACTGCCAGTGGGGTTTGCTCTTCGTAATGCCAACCCCTGAGACTGGATAGGTGGAAACACCCAGAAGATCACTGGGCAGGGAGGGGAAGGCTTTATGACCTCTAATGGTCCTCACCTCCGTGGGTTTGATAGCCTTCTCCTAGTGCGAATGCCTGTGCTGCCTTTCTCTTCTGACAATGGGGAAAAAATTACTGCTCTATGTACCAGCTTTTCAAAGATAACAAAATAGACTGGGGATATAGCTCTGTGACAGAAACTCCTGCCTGGCAAATGCAAGGTCCTGAGTTTGATTCCTGGTACCCAACCCCCTCCCCCAAAAAACACAAGAAAATAGTTTATCAGAAAGCAAAACAGTGTATAAAAACTCTATTACTATAATTTTCAGTATCAATAGTTTAACTTAAAGGTACCACACGTTTTCTGTTTTGCATTTCTACATTTATAAAGCCAAGTTGAGCCTCTTGAGACTTACATTCTACATGGTCATTATTATTTTAAACTTTATTGTGAAGGTCTCACAGAGCAACAGCCTGGGGATATCTTCCTACATCAATGCCTAGGAGTAGCACATTTTCCCCTGGGTCTCTGTGGGATGTGGAAGCATATTCTTTCCTTAACAGCATCTTGGGCTGTGAAAGTCCACAGGAAACCTACTCTCTGGAGATGCAGGGACTATGAGTTAAGTCAGGAAAAGATTTCTCCAGAGCAGTAAAGCCAGAAAGGAGAAGGGTTGCAATGTCTCCAGAGGAGCTACACTGTAAAGAAAAGAGGAAGGCATCAGTGAAGAGAAAGCCATCCTGATTCTGATCATGTGGGAAATTGGTTTGGTTTGCAGCATGCTTCTAACACTGCTTGCTTAAGAGGAAGAACTTGGCCTATGACCAATCTATTACCTGATCTAATAAACACATATTCCCATTCTCTATTGTGAAGAGCCTAGTAGGCAACACTGTTAGGCTGTGTAAGTCTGAAGCCTACCTGTCCTCCAGGCAGGTATTTGGCTTGTACTTGGAAGTGTAATCTTTCATACATAGTCTCCCTAACCCTAAGCATCATATATGCAGTGTTTGTTTCTCTGTTTGTTCTGAAAAAATATTTTTGAAAAGATTTAATTGATTTCATCCTACATCGTGAATTTTAAAATAGAAGTTGCAAATTGAATAAGGAATGGATAAAATATCAACAACCCCTTTTTAATTTTCTATTAACTCCAAAATGTAATTAACAAAACAATACGCACATACCCTAAAATTTTCCTGTATCTTTCTCTTTTTTTTTTTGGCGGTACTGGGGATTGAACTCAGGACCCTGCGCTTGCTAGGCAGGCGCTTATTCCACTGAGCTATATCCCCAGCTCCTGTATCTTTCTCCATAGGTAGATATTTTTGTACCTGTGGACACAATTTACATATCAAGATCAACAGTCTAGAACATATGGCTTAGCTTTTATTCTCTAAAACCTCTGTACTTCCTTCATAACTATGATTATTTCTTAGTTGCTTATCCACTCGTCTGAATGGAAACACAATGAAAACAAGAACTGTGTTCATCATGGATCCAAATACAGAGAAAATATATCATAGAGATCTATTGAATGAATTAATACATTCAGACACGAAAACTGTTCAGTGACTCCCCTGAACAAGCCATCTCTCTGGCCATAGTAGTGTTGAGCTCCAATGCCAGATAGAAATTACGTTTCTATCACTTTTTAACAAGTAAAACATTAATTTTCATATATTGAACATTTTTTTTCAGTTTTTATATTATATAAATATTGTTTAAGATCTTTGAAATGACAAAGATGAATAGGAAGTAGACCCTGGATGGAAGAACACACAGTTATCAATATTCCGGTCCTTATATGGGATTTCATGCAACATGCCCGGCCCTTTCATGACTCTGTATCATGGTGAAAGTTGATCCCATTTCCTGAAATGCTGGAGTACCTTCTTGCTTAGCTTGAAAAACCATCCTCATTCTCCAAAGCTCATTAAATAGTGATGAATATCACATGCTATATTTCAAATACATACAGAGAGAAAATAGCACAGGCTTTTACAACTGCCATCTATCACCATGGTCTGTTACAATAAAGAAAAATCATGCTGAAAACATTAACAATCCAACTTCTTCAAAGCATTGTATCTCTGAACTTTTGGTGGAAACACAGGAGGCCTTGAAGATGTGAGACATAGTGAAATGTAGATTACCATGCTTAGAAATTGGACAGTGGTTGATGGTAGAGGATTAGAAATGGTTAGAAGTTTGTGCTTTTTTTAAAATGCTGTGAACTTCACTAAAAGCAATTTGTCATTTCAAAAGTGTAGGATGTCAGGAAATTAAGAGTTTTTGCCTCTTTAAGTACACAAACTTTTAGATTCTAAATGCTACTTCATTAGTGCAAACAGTACTGAGAATGCCAATACAGACGGACTAACACTTAAAATAACTTCGTATGAGCTCTCCCCATTGGGTTTAGTGCAATTTGATCTTTTATAAGAGATACAAGAAAAATAACAGAACTAATTTTAACTACAGAATAAAACACATTCTCTGACAAATACAAAAATTTATAAATTATGGTTTAGTAGAAAATATCAGAGACTGAAATGACATTATATTTATCAAATACCCTTAAAAATTTTGTGTCTTACCAAAACACCTTACACTTGTAAAAATCATATAAAAATGTAATTTACCATATTTCAGGGAACCACGTGACATTTTGACTACAATTTTTATTAGTTTTTATAGACAACTGTGAAATATTTTGAAAATAGAACAAGAGCACTAATTTATTAGAATACAAACTTTCTGGAGTTCATTCCCTGCTCTAGAAGGAAGATGATTTTTCTCCCCTCAATATGGCTTATGTTAGGGTCTACAGTTACCTGTGAGTGCTTTAAAATGTAAAGGAAGGATAATGGTTTCCATGACGCCCTTTATATTCACATTTCATACATGTTTTTTCTAAAACGTACATGCTACAACTGTTAAAATGAAGCTGCAGAATATATTTTAATGAGTAAATTTTAATAAAGTTTTCAAGAATGCAAAAACATACCATTAACATATAACCAATCAGTTTCCAGTATTCATTATGTTTCAGCCCTCTCGCTTTATCATCATGGCTAGACTCAAAGAATAGTAAGAATCACTCATATGGACAATGGCAAACTTGACCTCTCAGATCCATACTATGTCGTACTAGTAACAGACTAAAGTTCTATTAGTAACAGAGCCCTTCTTGGTACAGCCCATGGGGCAAAGTTCACTTCCAAAATGGCAGTGCCTGATCATACAGCTTGTACATTAATCCTTAATAGCAAACCCCGGGTCTATGTCAAGGTTCCTGACTAAGAGGCCATGAATTTTCACATCCTTCTCCCACTTCCTCCAGGTACCACAGGTGGGGTCGCGCAAGCCCCCAAAGGTGCACGCTCCTCTCTGAAAAGCAAGACCTGTCTCCCCTCTCTCCTTCCTCCTATCATTTAGGCAATGGCACAGTTGTTCCTTTGCTTGGTTATAGCAGGCAAAGATACCATCATCTACAGACTTCTCCATGTATGACACAGTATGTGTTTAAATGAAATATGTTTCCTGCTGTCAGTAAATTCTTTGAAGGCAGATGCATGACACGTTTTTTCCGATGTCTAGAGTGTGTTGCCCCGTGCTTTTGCTATTGCTGTGCTCAATAACATTTTCCTAACAAAGAGACATCTCCATGTCCATCTCATCTGCGAGACACTCCCTGACTTTTTAGGGTGGGGGCCATGAGCTCTGTGTCCACCTCATCATGACATGGATTTCTCTGACTTAATGGTGATGGTAATTGCTTGCGGCCTGTACCACTCCCTCCAGTCCATTTCCCATATAGCAGCCAGATGATTTTATTAGGGTGTAAATTAGAACCTGACCTTTCTTTGATTAAATTCCTCCAATGGTTCTGCTCAAGCTCTTAGAATTAAATTCAAACTCCCTTCTTGGCCTCAGCAACCTGTCTCCAGCCTCACCTACTCCCTCTCCCCCAGCTCACTGCACCTCAACCAGAGCGTTCTTTATGATCCTGGCACATGTAGCTAATTTTCAAATTGGCCCACTAAACTTCCCATCCTCTCTACCTGAAGTTCTGCCTCCAGATCTTTGCTTGGCTAGTTTAACTCTGTTAATGCTCCATCTAAATCCTTCTCTGGGCATGAGCTCCAACATAGCTCCCAAGACATTCTCTGCCACATCACCATATCATGTTCTTAAAACTTCTTATAACTTCTGAAACATTTCAGGTTATGGGTTATCTGTTTTCCCCTACTATGGTAATCTCATCAGATTAAAGACTTGATCTGTTTAATTTCCCATGATGTCCTTAGTACCTAAAATAGTAGATACTTGATGATTGGCTACTAATTAAACAAACAAATGAAGCTGGAGTTTGCCTGCACAATCTGGCCAGTTACTTCTCAAATTGCATTTACAATTTTACTCCCAAATTACCCCATTTTTATTTTCTAAGAGTAACCCCAAGGTAACACAGAAATCATGGCTCAATCACCTTAAATTTACGCAGTTTACCATGTGTCAGGCATACAGTGGGTGCTGAACATTTACGGAATTAGTGCATGAAATTATTGTCTCATATATGCTCAGAAAGTGACAGGTGATAGAGAATCAGGCAGATAGATAGATGATGGATGCATAGATAAGACAGACAGATATTTCCAAGCGCAGTCTATAGCGTACAAATATGTTTTATTATTGAAGCTTATTTTTCAAATTGTTCTTTTTCACTAGAAAAAGACATTCTGAGTTTTTATTTTATAAAGAAGTTAAAATCCTGGGTTAATTGATAAGAATCTATCTCACCTACATACTTTTGAATTACACAGCAACCTGACAACCCATTATAAAATTTTAATCAAATCTAACTTCAGCATTATTTTGGTAAACAAGGTATATAATGCCAATTTATTTAAATAATCTACCCACACAAGGGAGCTGGAGCACAACAGTAAGAGAGAACTGCCTCAGATGGGGGTGGATCACATAGCCCCACTCCCTTCTCACTCCAGCACCAAGTAGGAAGCATGAGCTGAGTTACTGGGCTTCAGCTCCCACCCTGACCTCCCTCTCTGAGCACCTTGAGTCTTGGTAGCCCGAGCACTCAACATGTGTCCCTGACAGCAAGCCTGAGTCCACAGGCTTCAGGATTCGCCCTAAACTACTAATATGAGCACCAAGAGAGACTTCACAGTGCTTGCATATATAAACCTTGTATGAACCCATAGCGACAAATTACACGAAAAGCAGCAGTCTGGGAGACCGAGAGACAACAACATACTCTACACAGTAGATCCGAGAAAATCCTCTAATTCTCTCCTAGAACTAATAACTAAGCTTAGTACACACTCTGGACTACCTCAGTGAGCACAGGTGGGGGAGACCACATGCCACTTGTGCCCAGCATGAGTGTGCCCAATGCCCAGGAGCAAGGGGCGGGTAATGGCAACACTGGAGATCGAGAGGTGGGAGGAGGGGAAGACCTGGAACTAGAGTGCAGACCCAATTCTCTAGCTATGTGGGGATAGCCTCCAAAGAGTCATAAGTGGCCTGCAGGGAGATGATACTCGCCTATAAGGGGGCCCCGGGGGCCTTGAAAGGGAGTTCAGTAGCCTGAGGGGAGAGGGGTTTCCCTCCAGGTTACATGAGAATCCTGAAGACCTGGACCGGGCCCCCGATTGGGGTGAGAGGGCACAACCCAGCAGTCCCCTGGGGGTGACCCCATGGACTCCACCAGGCCCCTGGCAGAGCCTCACTGGGGCTGAGCCTGGCAGTCTACTTGGGCAACCCTGAGGATTCAACTGGGTCTGTGGATGCACTGTATCAAGCAAAGCCTGGTGGTTCCCTGGGTAACCCTGCTGATTCCACCAGACCGCTGATGGCCTTGAGGGCTTGTCAATGGGGGCTTGACCATAGTAAACCTGGTTCCCTGCCTGTCTACTGTCTTTGAGCATGGGCACTTTTCCAACTCCTGCCATAGCAATTTGTGTACACCCATATTTGTTACAGCATAATTTGAAGCAGCCATGTTTCTTCCCAATGTGGGAGCCCAAGGGAGTAAATAAACACAAAAGTACACTTATTATCAGAGGGAAGATGACTGATTGGGTGGTAGAACAATGGAGATGAGGGTGGAGAAAACTGATTAACCGAACAAGCCATCATCTGTATAACTGAGTAACAAATGTGAAGATAACATTATGTAATACAGCACCCAGTGTAAATTCCCTACTATCTTCTCTATAATTTTGTATTTCCTGGATTCTTTTTGTGTTAACTAATGTGAAGATAACATTATGTAATGTAGCATCCAGTGCTAATTCCCTACTATCTTCTCTATAATTTTGTATTTCCTGGATTGTTTTTCTGTTATTCTGGTTCATATGTCCCCATTCTTTTGTCTTTAAAATAAAATAAAAATAAATAAATAAATAAACAATCTACCCTTTTCCTATTCTTTGAGCTTGCATATGAGTAAAATTAAAATTATTGCTTAAATAGTTATCCATAACTTTGGAATTAAATTCAGTTTCAAATTAAATTCACTTTTGAATTAAATATGTACACACACACACACACACACACACTTTATTATTCCCACTGTGGTTTGTTTTGGAGTTAATCTTGCAATGGTATTTGCTAATGATATGAATAAATCCTGAAGCTGTATTTACTTTTCTTTAACTTTCATGAAATTAATTAAGATGACTTGGTCACTTTGGTTTTTTTTTTGTTTTTTTTTGTTTGTTTGTTTGTTTTTTTAATTTTATTTTAAAGACAAAAGAATGGAGACATATGAACCAGAAAAGCCATAAACAATACAGAAAATACAAAGTTATACAGAATATAGTAGGGAATTAGAACTGGATGTTGTATTACATAGTTATCTTCACATTAGTTAACACAAAAACATTAAAGGAAATACCAAATTATAGAGAAGATAGTAGGGA
>PVLD010029458.1:0-18055 GCA_004027595.1 Dinomys branickii
AAAAAAAAAACAATAAAATCAGGATCACATTAAAAATTTCACTTCTATCTTGAAAATCTCCATCTATTTTCTTTTCAGAGACAGCCTTCTAAAAATATTGTTTTTGTGTATACGTGCTTGTGTAGTTCTTTCTAGTGATTATTTTTCCCTTCAAGCTATGTTTGAACTCTACTTAGATTACAAACTCGTCTATTATACACAATGAGAATTTAATCAAATTTTGTTCTCTACTAACATATTACAAAATACTCATAATCACACACATATTATTTGTGTATGCAATTTTTCTTCTCCCAATATAAACTTTATTAGTTATAGAGCTCTAATTTTTGTCTCCAAGTCTTTGCCATTTTCTATGATTCTGTATATGTTCTTGAGTTTACTTATAATTTGATTGCAGCAATTAAAAATTACTAAATAGTACTTCAATTGCTGTATTATATCAATATGGTATGAATGTTGGTCACTTTATAGTGAACTCAGATGGCAATTCCTTCTGTATTGGCTCAGTACCACCATCTTTATCATTCTGAAACTATTTCCAGGGTGAGTATTTTCAGGAAACTATGTAGTACCAGTCAAGTGCAGAAAGGGTTTCTATGAGATAGAAGGAAACAGAAGATTAAGAAATCAATTCTACTATAGGCAAGAACAAATTGTAGCAAAAATATATAAGGAAAAGAAAATGAAGTTGTTAAAGTCTCACATAAAGGAAAGAAAAACGCAAGACAATAAAAACCAGAAGCAAGCCAAGCCCAGGGTGCATGACTATAATCTCAGGTTTCGGGAAGTTGAGGCAGGTAATCACTGGTTGAAAGCCAGCCTGAACAGTGTATCAAGGCCAGTTTTGAAAGAAACAAACAGGAGCTGGGGATATAGCTCAGCTGCCAAGTGCAAGGTCCTGAGTTCGAAAAAAAATACAGAAGAAAGTCTTTTAAAAAGAACATGTAGGGACAGTTGAATTATGTTTCCAGGAGAGAAAATGTTGCCGTTTTGAATTTACATTAAATTTAAAAGGGAATAATTTATTGAAACGAATATAGAATTTTTCATTTTTAACTTAAATTTTATTTTTGAATGACACACAACAGCTGTACACGATTTGGGGAGTATGTTGTAGTGTCCATGTACTTAATGTTATGCAGTGAAACGCCCGCTGCCTTAAGCGCTCGATGTTCCTTATTGGTGATAAGTCTCCAACTCCTTTCTTCTAGCTGTTTGAAACTCTATAGCACATGATTGTTAAATCCAGTGTACCCATTTGCACTGGGACTCTAGGAACCACTGCTCCTACCTAAATGTAACACAACACCCACAGCCCCCCTGTCAAAACTCCACTACTTCCCCAGTCTCCACCAACCACTATTCTATCCATCACATCTAGAGGATCAGCTTTTTTAGATCCCACACAAACTTTCAATGAAACAGCACTTGTCTTTTTGTGCCTAGGTGATTTAAATTGACATAATGTTTTCAGGTTTATCCAGGTTGCTGTAACAGGCATATGGTATTTTGTTAACAAGTGTATAGTACTCCCCTGTCTGTAAGCAAATATGTAATGTTTTCTTTACCTTATTATATACTGATAAACATTTAGATTCATTTCATCTCTTAGCTAAAATCACATACTTTTACTACCACTTGCCTATTCTTTGACAACTGTTTTTTTATTTCACAGGAAACCATACAACTACCTATGCAGAGAACTATGTTAATCCATTCCCCATTTTATTAAAATTAATGCCATGTACCACAAAATTCATCATATAAACCATTTTAAAAATGTACAATTGAGTGGCTTTCAGTGTGTTCACAATCCTGCATGCCCATCACAGCTATAGAATTCCAGAATGTTTTAAAGGAGTGCTTAAACACAACTCAACAACCATTACCGAGTCCCTCTTTGTGCCCCATTATCTAGCCATAAACCATTTGTTTTCTGCTTCAAAGGGCTACCTACTTGGAGTTGTCACATAAGCCAGTTCTAAAACAGGGAGCCTTTTGTGTCTGGCATTCTTCAGTGAGTATAATGTGTGTGTGTGTGTGTGTGTGTGTGTGTGTGCGCGCGCGCGCGCTCATGCATATCACAGCATGTATCAGTACTTCTTGTTTATTTGACTTCTGAGAATCATTGTTATTTACTTTTTATTTTCTTACAATAAACTTCTTTTTGATTTCTATGCAGTTTAGCTTTACTTTACCTCTTTAAGTAAGTCAACATTTTTTTGAGACAGGATTTAGCAATGCAGTTCAGGTTGGCCTTGAACTTACTGTGTAGCCCAGGCAGGCCTTGAATTTTTGACAATCCTGTCTCAGCCTCTCAAGTGCTGGGATTATAGGTATGCTCCACCATGCCCAACTAAGACAACTTTAAAAATATGAACTTTAGTATATATTTGTTTACAACCTGATTTTATGAGATAGTAAAAAAATTACTAAGTATTTGACAAACTATTTTTCACAGCTGTGGTACCATTTTCTATTTCAACAACAATGTATCAGGATTTCTGTGTGTACATATGCCTAAGAGTATTTTTGGTATTTCTTCTTTCTAAAATACAGTCATTTTGCAAGATTTACAGATTATTGGAATTTACCTAGGAAGACTACTCATTTTTAGCACACTTAAAGATATTTCTATTTAGACGTCTTTACAGAGAAATTGGATTTTCAAATCTTTTCCTCATAAAAATACGGTTATTAAAGTGATGAAGAAAAATGCAGAAGTATCTCTTACTTTATCCACAATTACAGCAAAAAGAAAAGAATAAATCCAGACTTTAAAATTAGATCTTGACAAATATATGCTGTGTACACACGTACTAAGAGTGTCGGGAAATTCTGGACACAGCAAGTAGAGGACATATTGAGATATACTCACTACATGTCTTCCCATGGGATCCTTGTGCCAAACAGCATCATTGTGCTACATGTTCTGATGAAGAATTTTGCTTGACAATGGCAGATTTCAAATATTTAGCGATATTTTATGTTCTGAGATGTCAGTGGTTCCTTCTGAATTCTTACATTATCTGAAACCCTGCACCAATACACTTGTTATTTTTTCCACGATTTCCATCAGTGGGGGAATGGAAGGGAAATAAAAACGTGTGAATACGTTCTCCATGTTAGCGAGCTTTGGTGTCCAGCCTGAGCACCTTGAGCAAGCCCTGCCTAAGGTCCTTGTTCTTGAGTGCGTACACCATGGGATTGAGAGCAGGCGGGATGACATTGTGCAGGACATTGAGGAGAACTGGGATGAGGGGAGCTCTCACGCCCGCACTGTGAGTGATGGAGATGGCAACAATGACTGAGTAAAAGAAAAAGATTAAAATGAGGTGGGCCGTGCAGGTGTTTAAGGCCTTAGATGTGGCTTCTACTGAGTTGAGCTTCAGGACAGACCACAGGATCAGAGCATATGATAAAAGAATCAGACCCAGATCACTTCCCATGATTAACCAAGCCAGAACTACCTGGCTGACACTGTTGATTTTCCTGTCATCACAAGACAGGCTAGTGACTCCAAGCTTAGAGCAAAGACAGTGCTCTGTCTGGTTCCTAGGGCAGTAATGCCTTTGAGCAGCAAGCACAGGCACTGAGATGAGAGAAAGACAGTTTCTTAGTGTCATGAATATTGTTGCTCTGAACACGAAAGGTTCAGTAATTATTGATGGGTATCTCAGTGGTTTACAAATGGCTACATATCTATCTACGGCCATGCAGACAAAGACACTTGATTCCATGCCCACAAAAACATGGATAGCATACATCTGAGCAAAGCACTCAGGGAGTCGGATGGCCTTAGCATTGAACCATAAGACGGCCAAAATCTTAGGCATGATGGTGGTAGCCAGACCCATGTCCACCACAGCCAGAATGCCCAGAAACTGGTACATAGGCTGGTGCAGCGATGCCTCTTGTTTGATGGTGATCACGATGAGGATGTTGGATCCAAGTGCTAAGACATAGAGAAGAGCCAAGGGCAGGGAGAGCCAGTGCTGCCAGCTGTGAATGCCTGGGAATCCCATCAGGATGAACTCAGTGACCTGGAACTTGGAGTTGTTGGAAATGCTGAGACCCTGGAACATCCTTCACTAAAAGAAAAAAAAAATTAATATTGGTCTTCATCATCATTTACTCAACCAAAGTAATACCTGCCATTTTCCTTAAAAAATCAAAATAAAACTATGATGATGTTACTACAGAAACGTGTATATTTTTTCAATTATACCATGACAAAAAATTCTACATTTAATCATTTGTTCATGAATTACTTACTTTTTAAATATTTTTAAAGCTATGACTTAAATTTTTTTCCTTATCCAAACTTGATAAAGAGCCAGTAGACATTGCTATCAAATCTGTGTAAGAGTGAGAATCAAAGTAGATTTCCTTAGAATGTCATTGTCTGAGTTCTTCTCCCTGTTGTGTACACTTCAACTTTCCTTTAGCACTTCGAATTGCATTAGAAAAGGGTCCACCACTATGTATACTGTAGGAATAAGGGAGCAGCTGTCAGTGCAGTTAGAAAGACTTACAGGAAACTACTGAAATTTCACAAGTAAACAAGAGCATGGCATTCACTCCTCCATCTCAGGTGAGGCCTGCACCTTGGCTACTTTAGATATTTCATATAAGAAGTCATAGTACTTACAGAAATGTCTTTTTAGCATGAACTTCTAGGTGTCATAGGAGGAGAGTTATCACTGTTTATGGTGATGGATGATGAGAGATATCAAACTGTTCTTTACCTTTTCTACGTGCTCTGCTCATTAGCACTGAGGGATGATGGCAGAGACGGCACAGAAGATGAGGTCTGCTAATAGCAAAACAGCACAGCATGAACATATTATCCAGTATACTTCAATTATCTTGGTTTATGTTAAAATGATGTAGTCAACAGGAGTGGATGCAAATGGCAGCTAGTCAGGAGCATTTTCTAAGAGGAAAGGACAAATGCTCTTGGCACAGAGGCTTGACTTATGTGCTGCCAGATCAGAGCACTTTTGTGTGACTATATCTTAATTTCCACTCAACACTGGAATTGTCTGCTTTGTGATCTTCGAGTTCTCTGTTCTTTGCTCTGCTTCACGACATACCCCAGCAGATTTACCTCAGTCCTCATCCTCATCAGAAATATCAACTTGCTCATGGAGAGGGTGGATAATCACATCTGAATCACAGTAACATGATGTTATTATGAAAGCAGCAGGTTTGCATTAGGGATGTATTCGTTGATGGAATCCATCTCTGTTGTTATTTGAACATCATGGTATCATCTAAATCTACTGATAAGCTATGATCATAAAATACAGTTAAAAGTTGAATTTTAGAAAGTTATTACAAAGACACATTGCTCTTAATCCCCTGCTAAATCTTCCCTATCACTTTGCTCACGTTTATCACTTTGCTCAATTATTTCTTCAACTTTCTTAAACATTTCTTGAGATCCTCTTTCCTGAGCATCTATAGTGCCATAGCCCTGCATACCTCAATATCCTAAATTAACTCAAAGTGTTTACTATTCACAGTATTTTGACTTTGGGAAACAGCCAGAAGTCAGTTGCTAATCTGGTAAATAAGGTAGAGGAGGACACCTTAAAATCCATTCATTTGTCAGAAATTGCTGCAAAGCCTTTGAATGCATTCAGGATGTTAAGGCATACACAAGAATATACTCATAGAGAGGACTCCTTTAACTGTTTCAGAAAGCAAGAATGACAGGGTAAGAGTGTTCAAAGTGAAGTGGAGTATATTTAAGTTCAACAGTGATGTTTCTTTTACTATAATAACATTTAAACATTTTTACTTAGGCACTCATTATAAACCAGTTGAGGTGGTGCATATCTACAATTCCAGCACTTGGGAAGCTGAGGCAGGAGGAATGCTGTCTGTTCGAGGCCAACCAGGACTACCTAGGAAGTTCAAGTTCAGCCTCCACTGCAAAGTGAGACCCTGTCTCAAAACAAAGAAACTCAGAACTACTCACTACAAGTTTTGACTGCAACTTGTATCATTATGAACAGACCACCTTTAATATTTACATATATGAAATTGATGATTACATTTGAAGTATCTAACAAAACTTATGCACATATTAGGTACCAATGAATCTTTCCAAAGAATACACAAATAAATAAGTCAATAATGCATGAAATTTTATATCATATTTTAACAAATATTAAATGTCTCTCAACATATTTTTCTTGGACAACATAAATTTATCCACCAGTACAGACAAAAATGTCTACGACATAAATCCACAGAAAGTGTAAATTTTTAAATAACACTGCTAATACAAATTGTAGTAAACAAAAGAAAATGCAGAAAGCAGAAAAACACCAGGCACCAAGAAAGGACTTTGGTTTGGATAAAGAGATAATTTATTTAAGTTGTACTACAATAGCCATACTTCATAATTATGTCTCTCTCTATATGTATGTACATATATAAACCCAGAACAGAATATGATGAAAGATTTTGTAAAACACCAACTATATAAACAGTAAAGTGACTGCAAAATTTGGCAAGAAATCTCAGTGTCAGACAACCCAGTATCAATTAATGAGATAGAAAATGTGACTAAAAACTTACTGACAAAGAAAACCCCAGGTCCTGTTATACTCACAGCAGAACTTTATAAGAAATTCAGAGAAGATTTAATACTAACACTCCTCAAACTCCTCAATGAAATTGAAAAGGTAGCAGTTCTCCCTAACTCATTTCTGGAAGCAAGTATCATACTGATATGAAAACCAGAAAAAGACCCAACCGAGAAAGAGAACTACAGACCAATCTCCTTAATGAATATAGATGCAAAGATCCTAAATAAAATACTAGCAAATAGAATGCAGCAAATCATTAAGAAAATCATACACTATGACCAAGTCAGATTCATTCCAAGAATGCAGGAATGCTTCAATATTCATAAATCAATTAATGTTTTACACCATATCAATAGAGCCAAAGACAAAAACCACATGATCATCTCAATAGATACAGAAAAGGCTTTGAAAAAAGTCCAACATGTATTCATGATTAAAACTCTACAGAAAATAGGAAGAGATGTGGTCTTTAACTCAACCTAATTAGAGTCATCTATGACAAACCAATAGTCAACATCATACTAAATGGACAAAACCTGAAAGCTTTCACTTTAAAGTCAGGAACAAGATGAGGATGTTCACTGTCACCACTCCTATTCAACATAGTCCTGGAAGCATTAACCAGAACAACTAGACAAGAAAGAGAAATAAAAGGAATAAGGATAGGAAAGGAAGAAGTCAAACTATCACTATTTGCAGATGACATGATACTATACATGGAGGACCCCAAAAACTCTACAAGAAAACTCCTGGAATTAATTGACAAATTCAGCAGTGTAGCCGGATACAAAGTAAACACCCAAAAATCAATAACATTCCTATACACAAACAACAAACAGATTGAAAGAAAAATTAAGGAAATCATACCCTTTACAATAGCATCCAAGAAATTAAAATACTTAGGAATCAATCTAACAAAGAATGTGAAAGATTTATTCAGTGAAAGCTACAGTACTCTGAAAAAGGAGATCGAAGAGGATTTCAATAAATGGAAAAATATTGCTTGCTCATTGATAGGAAGAAATGAACATTGTGAAACTCACCGTATTACCAAAAGTGTTGTACAGATTCAATGTGATTCCCATTAAACTGCCATTAGTCTACCCCACAGATCTGGAGAAAACATTCCTTAAATTTATCTGGAACCAGAAGAGACCCAGAATAGCAAAAGAAATCCTGGGCAACAAGGACAAATCAGGGAAAATTATAATCCCTGACCTGAAATTACATTACAAAGCTACTGTAATAAAATCAACATGGTACTGGCTAAAAAAGCAGACCAGAAGATCAGTAGAACAGAATGGAAGAAGCAGCCACGAACTCAAACATACTCAGCCACCTAATCTTTGGTAAAGGGGCCAAACAAATTCACTGGCACAATTTGTAATTGCTAAGTTGTGGGAGGAACCCAAATGTCCATCCAATGAGGACTGGAAAAGAAATTGTGGTGATTTTATATAAATCATTATTATTCTGCTATAAAGAGAGATAAACTTGAGGCTTTATAGGTAAATGGTCACAACTAGAGACCATACTCATATGTGGTATAAATCAGACCTGTGTTTGTAAGCAATGCATTGTCTTACTAACATAGGAATCTGAGAGTGAATAAAAACCAGGAGGTATGACAGACATTGTGAAATGAAAGGAAATTACTCAAAAGTAAAGGGCAACTGGGGTGTGGGAAAAAAGAAGGGAGAGAAGCAAACAGTATGTATGTATGTGTATACAGGATAGCTATCAGTGGTACCACTATCTTCTACTGCTTTACTGAAAGGAACAGTTAATGATTACTTGTTTCATCAAGATACCATGTCTCTATTTGTCTCCCTGAGAAAACACTTTGAAGATATCAATACATAATACAACAACCATTGTTAATTTCTTACCACTTTGTCTGTAATTCTGTACTGTTTGTATTGTTCTTATGCTATTTTGCAAATGCACATCCATTTGTTAATATGTTTTCCTTCTTTTATTTTGAAAATAAGGTTAAAAAGAAATCTCAATGTCAGTCACATAAGAAGTCAAGGACAGTAAATTCTTGAAGGCAGCTATGCTCACCACTATACCACCAACGCACATTAAGGACAGTAAATTCTGGATCCAGTTCATAACTTGAATCGCTAGATAAAATGCTCAGCATGTGGTAATTAGACCTGATGTCACTCAATTTTGCCTATTCCAGGATTGAAGAAGTTTTCTACAAGGTAAGTGATAAGAAAGATGGAAATTGTCTTCTGATGAAGTAGTCTACAGTGTAAAGTTGAAAAATGTGCAATGGATCTAACCTCACCTGTTAAATATACCTTCGCTGTCCATTTCAGTAACACTGCAGTGGACTATGTTGCTAATTTCAAAATAAACAAAAGCTCAGTATTTTATAACATGCAGAACAAAAGTCAGTTACCTATATACTCAAGAGATCATCAAATTACTTTCTGTGAGGACTGGAATGTTTTACTTTGTGTTTGTATGTATTGTTATTTTTAAAATTTTATTTCACAATATCTCATTAAGGAAACAAATTGAAGAACTCACTTAATTATAACCAGAGATAATTTTAAATGAATACATGTAAGAGATATGATTCACTATTGTAGAAAGAAGCTATGCTTTGAAATGTATTCAAAAGTTAAAATATGTCCTGGTACATAATAGGCATTGATTCATGTATGTGAAATTTCACATCAAACTGAACTATGTATTACCCAGTGAAAACCATTTTGTTCAGAATAAAACCAGAAATCTTCATGTTCCAAAACATCATTTCTTTCCTTTCCCCAAAATGATGAACATTTTACAAGCTAACAACTGTAGGAAAACCTTCACTCTTTAGGCAATATGTTTATTATGAAAAATTTAAAGCAGTTAGGAAATGGTCTGAGAAGTATAATACATTCTTGTCCTACATCCATAATTGTCAAAAATTGGTGAAAAAATAGTATCATTACCTGTTCTTCCCTCCTCAGATGTTAGAAGTCAACTCCGCACTGTGACGTGTTCCTTCCAGAGGAAGAAGAAAAATTTGGTGACTTGTGAGTCACCAATTGGAAATATGCCTCTGAGATAACCTGTGATATTTTCTGAAGAGTTCTTTTCATAAGAATATGACTATTGACATCTCTTAGGTAATCAAATTTAGGATATGTTTGTCATTGATTGTTTCTCTCAAATGTCTGTTGAGGTTTAATCTAATTACTACCACGCAATGCTGGTTGTCTTGTTCTGTGAAGAGTTCTGTCTCATCTTTATAGTATTTTCAGATGTTTCCAATATTATATGAATTTACTATTCTACAAACCAAATAATTTTCCATGCTGTGAGTGAATCCCTGGAAGTAATAATATTAAACAGAAGTACTGTCCACTTAGAAGTCTCACTTTAAAAGTACCTCCCAGCTGTCCTCATTTTAAACCCCCTAGATTGTAAGCTTGTGTCACTGTTGAGAATCCTCAATCTTTACAAACCATGCTCTTTTGTTAAGAGTAGAAGAAGATCATCCAAGTTGATACTCCCATCTAAAGAGGAAGAGAGTGACTCCTAGCTAAGTGTATCTATGCAGGAGGAATGTTAATTAGCTTCTCCTTCTGAAGAGCAAAGGAAGACAGGTAAGAAGCAATAGAATGCTGAAATGATCAGGTGTTCTCCTGCATTTCTGTTTGTCCTGGAATGAATTAGCCTGATTTCAGCCATTTGCAAGGAGTGTTTCCTAGTGCGGGAGAGCACAGATATTGATAATCATCATGGCAAACGCTATGAAGTTTCTCTCAGAGAATTTGGAAAATATATATTTTCAGGCAGAACCAATCATACAACACTAAGTGTTCAAACTGAATAACTGAAATAAAATCTGTGTTTCTGATAATATGAAAGCCAATTAATGAACAGTCTTATCCTGTATACACTTTAACAAAGCCTCTTGCTAATATGTCTACAACTGATAATGAGAGGAAAACCTGGCAGTATTTTCTCTGCAAATTTTATGTACTTCATTACCTAGCCTGGCTGTTAAAATCATAAAGCAAATTCAATCAAGTCTAGATCCTCAAGGTAGCATTAAAAAAGCATCTGAACTCTGTAATATATACACACACACTTGCCTGATCCTTGATGTGTAAATCCCTTGTTTTGCATAGGAGAGAAAGGAGCATTGAAAGGAAAAACCCCAAAGGGTTATTTCAGAGCTTTGGGAACATAGATACTAGTTTGAGACTAAATATCATATTTATGAGTAGAAAATAAAAAGTGAGGGATTTCTATACTTACTACCTGCACTGTTTGATTAACATGTGGTTTTCATATGTGTGGATCCACATCCGCGCATGCGTGTGGCCATGTGCAGATGGTGGGGTTGCAAGTGAGCACACAGTGATGTAAGTGAGTGATCACAATGACAGTGCTATTTCTGAGTTGATCCTTTCTGTTTAAAATCATGCAGGAAACAAGTGGAGCACATTAAAGCACAGAATGCTTTACACTCACTTTCATAAGCTCCTCTCTGCTTTTATGACTTATGTTTCATTGAATAACGTAATTCAGTGTTAGTACTTCTTCAAGAGGGACTAATAGCCATGAAAAATGGATGCGATACATGGGATCTTGTTGTCAAGCAGTGTAATTTCAAATGATCTTGACAATGAACATTAGGACATAGCCACCAAATTTTAAGTCTAATATGCAAAAAATTAAGAATGAAAAAGATGGCATTTTTAAAATGATAATGATCTTCATCACAGCAATAATAAAAACAATGAGTAATTCCAGTTCTGAGTGCTTCTGGTTTTTAATTATGAAAATAGAAATTAAGTGGGAAAGAAATAATTTTTAAATTCTGTAATGTAGAGTAACTCACAATAATTTTTACAACTTTTCTTACAGTACACAACTCCTGTGTAATATTCTTACGACACACTTTGACAATACCATTCTGAAACATAAATTCCATATTTACTCTTGTCATTATGTATTAATCATCTTTACAAGTGGCTTATTACAATATCACAATAAACATTGTAATAAACCTGTTATAATACATATATCACAATCATTAAATAAAATTGTACCAAATATTACTACATTTTCTACTCTTTGGCATTTTTGCTTTTTATCTTTCAGGAGAAAGAAGGCAAATACATAGAGATAAATATTTGAGTACGTCTTCCCATTTCATTGAGATAAAGATCACACATCACAAAATTCATCATTTTGATTTTAAAAATGTACACTTAGGTCACTTCCAATTAAGTTGCAACACTATGTACGTAATGTTAAAATATCACTAATCTACAGTTCCATAGTACTTTGAAGAAATACCTTGAAACATTACTTATGCATCACTCATTCGCCCTTTATTGCCTTGAACATTTACCCGTTTGAAAAAAGGAATTTGCTTCCTGCTTCTATGCATTTGCCCACTTTGAATATTTATATTAATAGACTTTTATAGCAGGTAAACCTTTGTGTATGGCTTTCTTCATTAAGAAAATATTTTAAATATATATGTGTATTTTACCATGCACCAGTACTTCATCTAAGTTGTTCCTTGCTTTTTGATATTTTTTCTTTTATTTATCTTTATTTCTCTGCTGTACAAACTGAATTTCACACTTGCAAAATTTAGCATTTCTCCAACATCTGTTGAACTTTTCCAAATATAAAAGAATATTGTACATATTGAGGTTTACAATACAATTTTCAGAGATATATAAATAGAAGAATAATTGCCGCAGTGCAACCTATATCTGATTTCACAGTAAATGTTTCCTTTGAGTAATAATCTTTCATACAGATAAACTTCACCTTTGTCCATTCAGTAGCTTAAAGATGAACATCTTATATTTATTTTTGGATTTATCATGTTACAATAACTTATGACACACAAGATTTATTCTACATTACAGAATTTATGAATGTGTATGTTAGCAAACATTGAGTTTAAATGTGTCACATTAATGAATAATAGAGCTTTCATTTTTACTGAGTTAAGAACTGATTCAGGGAAATTGAATGGACAGATGCCATTAATTATAGCACTATTTTTACATCAAAATTCTGTAGACCTAGAGAATAAGCTGAACCATATGCACAAGTCTCTGCAACAGTTGATTCACATATTTATGGCAAATACTTAGGAGTTAAATGATCCTGTGCTAATTGTGTTTAATTTAATGAGTAACTGCCAAGTTTTTTTAATAAATGCTGCATTATTTTACATCCCAAGGAAAATTTATCAGAATTTCAAAATATACATTGTATGAACACTTTCACGTCTTTTTCTGCTTTTTAATTACAGTCATGTTAGCAACTTATATGTTCTTGAATTGTGATAGGAGTTTCACTAATACCTAATGTTTTCAGTGATTTCTTTATGATTTACCTACCTTTTGAGATATACGAGTATTCAAATACTTTGTTCAAAAAAAGACACATCTTATAATAATGCAATAGGAAAACTGAAGGAGTGGCTCTTTCCAATAATCATGTCTGGTATAAAATAACTAAACCCAGTGTGAAAGTAGAGATGGGTGAATATAGCTGCTCTAGCCATAACCTTTGAGCATTGTTTAGAAGTACTGATGGTGGCTAATACAGAACCTACTGATATTGCATATACTGTATGTCCTTCTCTTGGAAACTTTGAAAGAAACAACATTTTTGTCTGGGTAACTTCTCTCTCATTGCTGAGACAAAATACCTGACACCCAAATTAAGGAAGGAAAGGTTTACTTAGCTCACAGTCTTTGGAAGTTTTAGTCCATACTTGGTTGGCTTCAAGGCAGAGGTATTTGGCAGAGAGCAACAGCTCTTGGCAGTGGAACACAGCAAAAGCAACCAGAGCCAAAATGAGGAGCAGTGGCAAGCAGCCTCTTTCCCTCGCTTACACTGTATGCAAGCAACCTAATGCGGGATGGTATAGCACTCACATCCATAATCTCAACATTGGAACATGGATCAATCATAAAGTATAAAATCCTGCACATGTGACTGCATGAGGCTTTGGGAAGACATTCAAATACGAGCCGTAGCAACTGTGTTGCTCAGGATTCTTATTTTTTTGTCCTTGGTTTTTCTTTCTTTCTTTCTTTCTTTCTTTTTTTTTTATTTGAGACAGGGTCCCACTATATTGTTGAAACTGGCCTTGAACTCATTATCTAGTGCAAGCTAGGCTCCAACTTACTGTGATTTTTCTGTCTCAGCCTCCTGAGAGTTGGGACTGCAGGAATAGGCCACCATGCCCAGTTTGGGATATTCTTTTGGATGTAGAATTTTCCTTTACATTGAGAGATTTCAAATATTAAGTGTACTTTTTTTGCTTTCAGTTTTCAGTTGGGACTGATTGATGATGGGAGCTGAAAACATGTGACAATACATCTATTATTTTGTTTGCAGCACTTGCAGTCATTGGAGAATGTAATGAGAAACATAGATAGAAGTAAAAATATGCCAGTGTGTTCTCCTTCTTAGCTGCTCTTGCTGAGCAGATTAAACACTTTATAGTTTTATAGTGCTTTGGATTGAGAGCAGGCGGGATGACGTTGTGTAGGACATTGAGGAGAACTGGGATGAGGGGAGCTCTCACGCCCGCACTGTGAGTGACGGAGATGGCAATAACAGTTGTGTAGAAGAAGAGGATTAAAATTAGGTGGGCCGTGCAGGTGTTTAAGGCCTTTAATGCAGCTTCTACTGAGTTGAGCTTCAGGAAAGACTGAAGGATCAAAACATATGATAAAACAATGAGGCCAAGATCACCTCCCATGATTGTTCAAGCTATAACTAGCTGGTTGATACCATTGGTTTTCCAGTCATCACAAGACAAGCTAGTGACTCCAAGGTTAGTGCAAAGACAGTGCTCTATCTGGTTCCTAGAGCAGCAATTTCTGTGAGCAGCAAGCACAGGCACTGAGATGGGAGCCAGAAAGTTTCTGCATGCCATGAACACAGTGGCTTTGGTAACAAAAGTTTCAGTAGTTATTGATGGGTATCTCAGTGGTTGACAAATGGCTACATATCTATCTATGGCCATGCAGACCATAGTTCCTTGCTCCATGGCCACAAATCAATGGATAGCATATATCTGAGCAAAGCACTCTGGGAGACTGATGGCCTTAGCATTGAACCACAAGATGGCCAAAATCTTAGTCTCAATGATGGTAGCCAGATCCAGGTCCACCACTGCCAGAATGCCCAGAAACTGGTACATTGGTTGGTGCAGCGCTGCATCTTGTTTGATGGTGATCGTGATGAGGATGTTGACCCCTACAGCTAAGAGGTAGAGAACAGCCAAGGACAGGGAGTGCCAGTGCTGCCAGCTATGGATGCCTGGAAATCCCATCAGGATGAATTCAGTGACTTGGAACTTGGAGTTCTTGGAAATTTGCAGACCCTGGAACATTCCTCATTAAAAGAAAATAAGATCAGTGTTATTCTGCTTCATCATCACTTACTCAATCAAAGTAATGACCTCCATTTTCTTTCAAAAATCAAAATAAACCTATTGTGATGATTTATGTAGCTGAACATATGTATTTTTCCAATTAAAGTATGACAAAAACTTCTATATTCAATCATATGTTCATGAGTTACTTACTTTTTAAATATTTTAAAACTATCTCTCAAATTTGTTTGGTTACATATTCACTCTTGTTAAGGAGCCTTTAGTCATCCCTATCAAGTCTGTGGAAGTGTGAGGATCAAAGCAGATTTCCTTAGAATGCTGTTGTTTGAGTTCTTTTCTTTATTGTGTACACTGAAATTTCACGAGTATACAAGAATATGGGATTCACTCCTCCATCTCATGTGAGGCCTCCACCTTGGCTGCTTTACCTATTTCATATACGAAGGCAAAGTGTTTACAGAAATGTCTTTTTAGCATGAACTTCTAGGTGTCGTATGAGGAGAGTTAACAGTTTTTAGGGTGATGGATAATAAGACATCAATTTGTTCTTTCCTGTTCTACCTGCTCTCCTGATCTGCACTGAAGGATGATGGAAGAGATGGTGCAGAAATAGACTTCTGTGGATAGCAAAGCAGCACAGGATGAACACATTATCCAGTATTCTTCAAGCATCTGAACTTGGGCAATGTTGAAATGGGTTAGTCAACAGGAGTGGAAACAAATGGCAACTAGTCATGAGGAGCATTTTCTAAGGGGAAAGGAGAAAGGCTCTTGGCACTAAGGCTTGATTTGTGTTCTGACATATCAGAGTACTTTTGTGTGATTATTTCTTAATTTCCACTTTGAACACCAGCATTGTCTGCTCTGTGATCTTGGAATTGCTTTGCTGTGCTTTTGTGCCCTACTCCACCAAATGTACCCGCAGTCCTCACCTTCATTGGAAATATCAACTTACTCATGGAGAGGATAATCACATCTGAATCACAGTAACATGATGTTGTTATGAAACACCAGGTTTGAATTAGGGATGTATTCTTCAATGGAATCTATCACTTTTGTAATTTGAGCATCATGATATCCTGTAAATCTATTGATGTGGCATGATCACAAAATACAGTGAATGTTTCAATTTTAAAAGGTTATGATAGCAAAAGACATATTGCTCTTAATACCCTTCAAAATCCTTCCACTAATTTGATCACATTTATGCAACTATTTCTGAAACTTGCTTAAGCATTTCTGGAGATCCTCTTTCCTGTGTACCTATAGTTCCATAGCCCTAGCTGTCTCAGTGCCCTAAGTGCTTAAAATTCACAGTATTTTGACTTAGGGAAAGAGCTAGAAGTCACAAATTGCTAATTTCATTAATAAGGTAGATGAATACACCTTAGAATGCTTTTGTTTGTCAGAAATTGCTGCAGAAGCTGTGAGGGCCATCATGATGTTAAGGCACCAGAGTGTGCTCATAGAGAAAACTTCTTTACCGGCTCAGACAGCAAGAGAAGGGACGAGAGTGTTTAAAGTGAGGGGGGACCACATGGCCTCTAGTGGCTCACCAGTGCACTACATTGGCTCACCACCGTGATGACTTAGCAAAATTTTTATTAAGGCAAAAAAAGTGAGGTCCAAGGTGTGAAGATTTCCTGGAGAACACAGTAAAAAAAAGGGGCAAGGAGGGGGCGGGCATGGAGAGCTGGGTGCCCGAGGCACTCGGCGCGGCGGCTCGCAGGCGGTGGCTCAGCCAAGTCTGCGCAACCCGAGGGCGCCGCGGCGGGATAGTCCCTCCCATCTCCCGACCCTGCGGGGCTCGTCGATGGCTGGAGCCAGAAATTTGCTTTTTGGCGGCTGCAGAGCGGGGTAGACTTAGAGCCCGTGCTCCTTGGGCAGACTGCGCTAATCCAGGTTGTGGATCGGGGTCCCACTTAGGTCCCCGTCACCACAGCCAGTGCCCTCCTCAGCCTGAGTGCAGGCACTGCGGCGGCTGTGGTCGGTGGCTCCTGCAAGAGCGCTGAGGAGGCGGAGAAGTGCTAGGGAGTGGCAGATCCTGGGCGGGGCACGAGATATTGACACTTTGGAGCTCTCCTGCCTGCACAGATTCCAGAACGAGTGAGCCGATTGTGCACCGCAGCCGGATCTTTGAGTCAGGGAGAAGCTCGACCCAGGGAGATACACCTGAGTGGCACGCACTCCTGCCTGCACGATCCCAGGGACGGGTGAGTTGTTTGGGCGCCCCAGCCAGATTTCTGAGTCGAGGAGAAGCGCCGGCCAGCGAGGGACATCCGAGCAGCCATACTGACTGCACGGACCCTGGGACGGAAGACCTGGGTGGGCGCCCCGACTGGATTTTTGGGTGGGGGAGGAGCTCCACACAGGGAGGTACACATGAGCGGCCCCCTGCCTGCAGGGTCCCTGGTGCAGCGAGCTGTTTATGCGCCCCAGCCAGATCTCTGGGTAGGGAGTAGCTCGGCCCACAAAACAGCATATTAGCAGCCTATTGACCGGAACTCTTAGCGGAAAGCTTAAGGGACATTCTCCCAAAGAGGAGGAGTCACTGGAGCAGCCTTTGCAACAGACCCTTGTCTGGTGAACTGCCTGGGTAATTTATTGCTCAACATTTTGAATCTGTTACCCAAAAATGGGAAGACAGAAGAACAAAACGCAGTCTCAGAACTCAACCCCACTCAGAACAAGTCCTGGATGCGAGGATACAGGGGAACTAGGAAGCCACATACCTACAAGTTCTGAAACGATTGCATCCGAAATAAAGAAACAACTCCATCGGGCCATAGAAGAGTTTAAAGCAGAAATAAGCCACATACCTGCAATAATCTCTCAGACAAAAAATGAACTGAAACTATAATGGAAGGAATGTTCCATACACATAGAGAAGAAATAAATAAAAGAATAGAAGAAAGTAGGAAACAAATGAAAACGTTACAAGAGCAATTTAGGAATGAATTACCATGAATGAAACAGGTCCAAAGAGATTGCCAGGAATTGAAAACTTACATTGAAAGATTGCAAAACTGCTTTTTTTTTTTTTTTTTTTTTT